>JADBJO010009023.1:0-25000 GCA_016801955.1 Conus betulinus | reverse complement strand
AATATGTGTACAGTACTGGGACTGCATTTTTCAAACGGAGTGTGTAATGAGGGTCGTTTCACATAACATTTCTGATATGGGAATCAGTGTGAATAATTAGTTCCTAGTATTTCTACACCTTTTTGAGTTATTGTGTGACGAGTGTACTTTCAGAAAAAAAAAACACAATTGAATCCGACCATTTGCTCCTTGTGTTATGTACAGATGAACAAAGTGACGAGATGTGCTTGAAATGGAATTATGTGCTGAAAGTTATCAGTTTATAGTTAAAATATGATTGGAAGCAAGATATGCTCAGATATCATTTATTCCATGAGTACAGAAGATGTTAAGAAAAAATTATCACCATGTGAAGACCTGATATATGTCGATGTCAATGAAGCAATAAATCAGTTTGATATAATCGCTATAGAACAAGCTGAAATCATGGAACATAAGAATACCAATCAAACAGAGCAACAACCAGAATAACTGGTATGACCATAAATGTAAAACGTCTGAACACAAAATGCAAAGATTAGCTCGAATATGTAGAAAACGCTTAGAGAAGAAGATAGGCTTTAGTCCTGAATTGCAAAGCGTGAGTACAAGAACTTAGACAAAAGAAAACAGACGCAGTATAGTGATCGGGCTGCTAAATGATTTGATGGATTCAACCCGAAGTTGGCCATCTTTTTTAAAATCTGTTCATAAAATATCGAAAAGGAAATCACAATCTTCTAATAACAGTCGTATGTGTAAATGATTCCAGCATTTCAGTAATTTGCTGGAAAATGCTGATGGTGAGGATGACATTATGGAGGAAACTTTGATTGATGAGGATGAAAATGAAACAGTTTATGCTTAAGAGACCAGTGTCTAAAGAAAAAGATATTGCTTGCGATACATAAAGTGTAAAAAAAAAGAAATTTCGTGGGCCAGATGGTATGATTGGTGATTTGTCAAGAATTCTGGAGAATCTATTTGGAACTATCTAGAAAAGCTGTTTGATTTTTGTTTGATTCTGGAATATATACTGACCGCTGGAAAGAGTTCGTGATTTTTGCAGAGGGATGTCAATGATAGGAACAATTATAATAAAATTTCATCAGGTAATGTGTGTAGTAAAACTGTACGGTTCTGTTATCAACGGCAGATTGTTTGAGTAGGTACATCCTAACAATAGAACTGGTGAATATCAATGTGGATTTGGAAAAAAAGATAACTCAACACTGAGCATATATTCACTTTACTAGCTGCCATTCAGAAACAATTTCTACGTAATCAAGAGTTGTAGTTTACATTTGTAGATTTTGAAAAGGCCTTTGATTCTATCTCACATAAAGTTGTATGGTCTATTTTGATGAAAAAGGGAAATTAAAGAGACATTATATCGAAGTGTAAGTACACGTATAACGAAAAATAAGGAACAATAACATCAGGAGCTAAACTATCTGACTTTCTTACGTGTTTTCGGGGTGTTTAAACACGGTGATGATATTAACCCCTTTTTGTTTTTTTCTTGATTAATAATTGAGTTAGCATTGGGAATAATTGAACATGATAGATATGGAGTAACTTCTGATTGTACAGAATTGTTTATTTCGCTTTTCGCTGATAATATTATATTGGTCTTCATGACGGTAATCGAACTCCAGAGACAGCTGAATAGTTTATTTTCGGCAGCAAGCAGACCTGAACTATAAAAGTTAATGTAAACAAAACCGCAAAAATTACCGCATTTAAAAAAAAAAAAAAAAAAAAAGGGTGGTGGTGGTGGTGGGTGGTGTTTTTACTTAGCACAGTTTGAGATATGGACTTATAATGAAAGATTTCATCGTAGTAAATGCGTAGAAATATCTGGGAATATGCTTCGCAATAAAGATTAGTTTTAATTTAGCATGTCAAGATATCTTTAACAGAGCAAAGAAGACAAACACACTTATCTTTCGAATTGTGTGTATGTAAGACTGTAGCTCATTTGGTGATTTTACTAAGTTGTTTGATTCTCAAGTTCAACCAGTTTTGCAGTGTGGACCTGAACTCAGAAAAAAAGAGTGTAATTCTAGTTAAAGTAAATACATGCGTTAAAGCGTTTCTTGAATGTTGAAATCAGAATTCCTATTGACATGATTTATAGAGAGCTCGAATAATTATCAATGTATATAAACTTGTGCGTAAAGTGCATTAAACATTGGATGAATCTAATGAAACTGGATGAATGGAGGGTACCCTTTAAAGCGTATAGAAGGATATTGTTCTTCAATACTAAAGGTAAGAAGAAATGGGTTTCCAGGCTAAGGCAGTACTTAAATTCCTATGGGTCTGGGTTTGTTAGAATCACTAGGGTATTCACAAATGTATCTGTCTTTTCCCTAAATGTTTTAAAGAGGGGTTTATTGATTGTGGATGGCAGAATTGGCGTGAACATATCTACACATCCATCATGGTGATAGACTCATACAGTACAGAAATGCGAAGATCAGTCACGAGTTTCAGCCTTATATCACTATAACAATGAATCGATACATTACGAGTACATTAGCTAAATTTAGGTTCAGTGTTTCTGACATTGCTTGCCATCATTTCAAATATTCCGACCTTGCCGACGATGAACTGAGATGCTGTTTGTGTGGCTTTGCAAGGTAAGATGAAGTTCATTTTTTTGATGCATTGTCCTGTTTTTACATGATTTTAGAACCAAACTTATCCAGACAAACTATTCTACCGAACCATGTCATTTCAAAGTAGTCTTACTATTGCTGGCAAGAAAACAATTAAAAAAAAAAAAACATCCTCTCAAATCTGGCAGTACGTATCTGAACAGCTCAGAAAACACTGCGAGCTGCTTCTTAATGTCCATATCTGCTCATAATTATATTTTCATAATGGAAATGAATTTCTTACAGTGTTTTTTTTTTATTTAAATATACATGTGCCTTAATTCTTTTGCTTGAATGAATGAATGCCTCGGCGGTATGGGGCCTTGGGTATGAAACTGAATAAACATTCGTTTTGTGTATTCGTATTCATACTCTCTCTCTCTCTCTCTGAATTACCCCCCTCTCTCTCTCTCTCTCTCTCTCTCTCTCTCTCTCTCTCTCTCTCTCTCTCTCTCTCCTCTCTCTCTATTCTCTCTCCCTTGTCTCACCTTGTCACAACAACCCTTTCTGCATAATCTTCTCCCCCGCCCCCACCTCACCCTCCTCTCTTACTCGCCACCACCCCACCCCACCCCACCCCACCCTCACCCTACCCCCGCGAGCCACATCCTTCCCGCACTCTCCCTCTTACTGTCATCCAGGATCTGGTAGGAGCCGTGGAAGCCCTTGGTGACCTTGTGCCGGTTGGAGAAGAAGGAGAGGTAGAGCAGGTGGTGGGTGGACTGGATGAGGCCGGGCAGGTTGTCCGCCCCTTGCCCGCAGAACCTGCCAGTCAGCTTGGCGTCTAGAAGGTCCTGATCCTCTCGTTGAAGCTCCGCGTACACGTCCACAAAGTCGTTCTCACACCTGAAACACGTGCGGCCAGAGGGGTGGGGTGGAGGGTGGGGGGTTGGGGTGGATGGATGGAGGAGAGGGTAGGGGAAGGGGATGGGTGGGGGGGGGGGAGAGAACGGGAAGGGGCAGGAAAGGCAGGGGTGGGAAGTGGATGGGGATAAGGGTGGGGGTAGGGGTTGGAGGGTCAGTATGTCCGCATCATCTTCATCATCGTCATCATCGTTCATCGTGTGGTTGCTGTTGTCGTCATCATCGTCAGTATCATCATAAACAGTCGTCGTCTTCGTCGCCGACATCATCGTCGTCATCATTTTCATCACCGTCATCATCTTTGTCGCAGTCATCATCACCGTCATCATCGTCATCATTATCACCGTCGTCGTCGTCGTCGTCGTCGTCGTCGCGTCGTCGTCGTCATCATCATCATCATCATCATCATCATCATCATCATCATCATCATCCTCACATCATCATCATCATGCCCTCCCTCCACCCTACTTCATAAACCCTTAACGATTCTAAACCTGTCACATTAAGAGGTACCTAAGAAATGACGCGTGCGCATGCACGCACACACACACACACACGCGCGTGCGCGCGCGCGCGCACATGCGTACACACACACTCACAAAGCACACACACACAAACATGCCCACGAATGGATCAAACACAAAAAAATACGAACATAGACATAGCAGCTTCATTCTCCATAACTTATGTTTGTCCCTGTATTTTCCGTGCTAATACAGACAGACAGACAGACATACAGATACACCTATACTTCTATCTATCTATCTATCTATCTATCTATCTATCTATCTATCTATATCTTTCAAATATGGACATATATAGATATAAAATCAGAGAGAGAGAGAGAGAGAGAGAGAGAGAGAGAGAGAGAGAGAGAGAGAGAGATGGGAAGGTGAAGGGGTACAATTGTTCACTCTTACAATAGCAGAAACTAACAGTGACTACTAATAAGAGTCACGGAGGACACAATATAGTGTTCGCTCTGATCTCTGATCATGCAATCTCACAGTCATCTTCTTCTTTTTATTCTTTTTTTCTTCTCTCTCTGAAATCATCATCACTGGAGCTGTACGCTTCATATCGTGACGTTGGTGTCCGCACGCTATGTAATCTTTGGTTCACTGACTAGCACGTACTGTGTGGCTGCCTGTCGGTCTGTCTTTCTGTCTGTCTGTCTCTGTCTGCCTGAAGGTCTGTTCAACACCTCTGCCTGCTCCTCCTCCTCCTCTTGCTTCCTCTATCCCCCCCCATCCGTCTGCCTCTATCCCCTACCCCTCCGCTGCCTTTCCACCATCATGTCTTCCTCCTTTTCCTCTTTCTCTCTCCCTGATAATGCCGTTCTTCTTCCCTTGCTAATGTTCAGTCGGCGTTTCTGTACGTCTGTGTCTCTCTGTGACTACTTTTCTCTTTTCATTTGTTCGATTGCTTCCTTCTCCGTGTTTTGTTTTTCGCCCTGTCCGTTCTCTCTCTTTATATTTGCTTCTGCTTGTCTGTGTATCTGTGTGTCCAAGTGTCAGCCTGTCGTAGAGAGAGAGAGAGAGAGAGAGAGAGAGAGAGAGAGAGGAGAGAGAGAGAGAGAGAGAGAGAGAGAGAGAGATCATTTGACATCTGACTTGACATGCAAAGTGGAATGGGAAAAACAGGGTACATGGAAACACTGGAAAACAGGTGAACAAAACAAACGGTATTTCATTTATCTACATGACAAATAAAGATGAACTGATGGAACAGGTTCACAGAAAGGTCACACGAACATGGCATCCTTTGAAATCTTCAGAGGCACTCAGTCAACCAGTCTGTTAACTATCTTCTAATAGCTTCGTGTAAAAGAATCAGATATTGCAGGGAGCAAGGGAGATAATATCGCGTCTCTGCAGGGAAGAGAGATAAACATAAGAGTGTTTGTCTTTTCCTCCCTTCTCTCTCTCTCTCTCTTTCTCTTTTTCGCATAACTCTCTGTCTGTCTGTCTGTCTGTCTCTTTTCTCTCTGTTTGATTCCCAGTCTATAACTGTCTGCGTTTCTGTCTATCTGAGATTCTCTCTCTCTCTCTCCTCTCTCTCTCTCTCTCTCTCTCTCTCTCTCTCTTTCTCTGTCTGTCTGTCTCTCTCTCTCACTCCATTTTTTCACCTCCACCTGTCTTTTCTCTCCCTCCCCCCCTCCCTCCACTCTCTCTTCTATCTTGCATATTTTGCTGGTCTAACCCCAGTTTTTCTTATTCTTTTCCTATCTATTTTTTTTGTCTTCGCCTGACTCAGACTCCGGATGGTTTCCTATCGACGCATCCATCACGGCCAGGAACAGAACCAATCAAGCACAAAGGAATTCCCATCTAGGACCGTCATTGCCCGCCATCTTCTGTCTTTGATTGTGCCGCTAACAGCTCTGCGTGGTCTGATGGGCAGAGATGGAGAAGGACTGGAAGACTGTGTGGAGGGGGAGGAGGGGAGAGAGGGGACAGTTCTACGTGGTCTGATGGATAGAGATGGACAAGGGTTGGAAGAGTGAGGAAGGAGAGGAGAGAGACAGAGATGAGGGGGAGACGAAGAATATGCATTTAAGTGCATTGTGTTGTGTATTGTAGGATTGTGTCACTCTGCGCTGCTTTGTGCAAGATTGTGTTATGTTCATTTTGATGTTTTGTACTTTTAAAAAAAGATGCGTGCGTGCGTGCGTGCGTGCGTGCGTGCGTGCGTGCGTGCGTGCGTGTGTGTGTGTGGTGTGTGTGTGTGTGTGTGTGTGTGTGTGTGTGTGTGTGTGTGTGTGTGTGTGTGTGTTAAACTGTGTCAGTTTTGTAGCATGTTGTGTTTGTAATGTAAACTGTCATGTTCTGCTTGCTGGCCCCAACGCAGTATTAACATATTTGTATTCATAGGTCTGCTCCGTTCATGAAACTGGCATATGCATGCAGTACCACCAGAAACCTCAAGAGTCTACAAATTCTTTCCTGCCTCGCTACCACCCTGTCTCTGTTTTCGTTTTGCTTTCTCCACCTTTTATCTGCTCTTTGTGGAGATGCTGTTATCTCCCTTGCTCCTGGTATGATCAGATTATGTTGCACGAAGTTGTAATCCGATAACAAATAATCTGGCTGGTCCTGTTCCTGTCAAAACTTCAAAGGCAGCTGGATTCATTTGATCTCTTGATGCACTCGTTTTGCCTGTTCGGCTGTATATGTCACGACGTATATTGAAATAAAGTTGCACTTTTATTATTCGTTCTAACTTGTTCTGTTCAGCCTAGTAACACATCTGAACTTTGTCATATAAATCTCAGGTATGCGGTGAATCCATTTCTAGATATGGCTTGAGAGAGAGAGAGAGAGAGAGAGAGAGAGAGAGAGAGAGAGAGAGAGAGAGAGAGAGAGAGAGAGAGGAGGATGTATAGGGTGAAGAGCACAGGGGGGGGGGTGGTGGAAGAGAGAGAGAGAGAGAGCGAGAGAGAGAGAGAGGATTATAGGGTGAAGGGCACAGAGTTTTGGGGAGAAAGAGGGGGAGGGGTGGGGAAGAGTGACTGGACGAGCACAGGAGTGGAGAAGCTGAGGTAAACGGGGGCAGAGAATGGGAACGTTGCGGGCGGGGGGGGGGGGGGGGGGGGGGGGGGGGGGGGGGGGGGGGGGGGTGGGTAGGGGGGGGGGGTGGGGGGGCAGAATATGGAGGAGGGGCGAGTTTGATTTTCCTTTGGCTTTCCTTTTGGCTGGAGACTACAATTGTCTTTTCTTTGCTCCTCGTATACTATTAGATGAATAAGTAAACTGGCTGACCATTCTCCTCTGAAGATCAATAAACATGCTACCTTCATTTGATGATTCTGTGGCACCTGTGTCACCTGCACATCTTTATATTTGACATTGTAAAGTATTGTAAGGATCTGTTTTTATATTTACTTGATTGTCTTGATGTTAATGTTAACACACTCGGTTTGCTCCATTCTGGTCTTTAAGTCAAAATTCAGGATGTGAAATTACTTCTCTCTCTCTGTCTGTCTTTGTCTCTCTCTGTCTCTCTCCCAGTCTCTGTTTTCTCTGCTTCTCCCTGTCTGTCTGTCAGTCTACCTCTCTCTCACTTCGCACCTCTGTCTGCTGTCCATCTGTCAGCCAGCCAGTCAGTCAGTCAGTCTGTCTGTCTGTCTGTCTCTCACTTGTCAGGTTTCTCAGTCTATCTATGTCTGTCTGACTGTGTGTCTGTCTCTTTTTCTGTCCTTTTTGTTCACCTCCTCCTGCCTTTTCTCTCCCTCCTCCCCCCCCCCCCCCCCCCCCCCCCACTCTCTCTTACATCTTGCATATTGCCACTCTAGCCCCATTTTTTGATTCTTTTTTTTCCTATTTTTTTTTTCCCTTTGGCCTGACTCAGACTCCGGATGGTTTCCTATCGACGCATCCATCACAGCCAGCGGAACGGAACCAATCAAGCAAAAAAGAATTCCCATCTAGGACCGTCAGTGCCCGCCATCTTCTCTGTCTTTGATTGTGCCGCTAACAATTTCCATGTCGACCAACGGGAAAGGATGGAGAAGGGTTGGAAGAGTGTAGACAGGGGGGTGGGGGGTGGGGGAGATTACAAAGTGAATGCATGAGAGGGTGGAAGGAGTGGACAGTGATGGAGGGGTAGAATATGCGCTAAAGTGCACAGTGTTGGAGATTGTGGGATCGTGTCGTGTTGTGTTGCTTTGCGCAAGATTTAGTCGTATTCTCTTGGGCGTTTTGGGGCTTTAAAATGAATTGTGGTGAATTTTATTTTCTCAATTGTGTGAGTTGGTCGCATATTGTGTTCGTAATGTAAATGGTCATGTTCTTCTTTCTGGCTCCAATGCAGTATTAACGTATTTGGCTTTCATAATTCTGCTCTATCCATGCAGGTGACACATGCATGCAGTGCCGTCAAAACGCCACCAAAGCTCCAAAAGCTACAAATTCCTTTTTTTTTTTGTCTCCTTATGTCCTTACGCACCTGTTTCTGTTTCACCTGACTTTCTCCACCACCAGCTTATTATCTGCCCTTTACGTAGACGATATCATCTCCCTGTTTCCCGGTGTGATCGGATTATGTTGCATGAAGTTATGATCCGCTGATAATTAATTTGGCTGGTTCTGTTCCTGTCAAAGCTTCAAAGACTAATGGGTTCATCTGATCTCTTGATGCACTCCATCTGCCCACCTGGCTTCATATGTTATGACGCAAAGTTGTGGTTTTAATTATCGTTCTGACTTCTAGGGCTCAGCTGCACATGTGCAGTCATAAGACGTGATATGGTGGTGAGTTTCTTCATTCATTCATTCATTCATTCATACATTCATTCGTTCATTTCATTATTCTCTCTCGTTCTCTCTCTCTCTCTCTCTCTCTCTCTCTCTCTCTCTCTTTCTGGTTCTTTAAATTCATGTATGCGCCAATTCTAATGGAGAAACACACACCCACATTTTCTATGTATTTTTGAAGATATGCATGTTTATTAAAAGTTTTGTACCTTTTAGTCACTAGTCATGCTTGATTAGTTCCTTAGCGGACAAGGGCCAGATGAAAAAAAAGCTAATGTTTGCTTATCTGTTACCCTTGGAGATAAAGATCATCATCATCAAGTAAAGATCATCATCATCATCATCATCATCATCATCTCATCTTCATCATCTCTCTACCCTTACTCTCTTTCTTTCTGTCTGTCTGTCTCTGTCTGTCTGTCTGTCTGTCCGTCTGTCTTTTTGTCGTACTTTTTTTTTTTTTTTTATTAAATTGATGTCTCTTTCCAAATTCCCACCTTTCTTTTCTCCCTATCCTTGCTCTTTTTTTTTGCATACTGTTTCTTTCTCTCTCTAACTCTCCCTCCCTCCCTCTCTCCCTCCCTCCTCTCTCTCTCTCTCTCTTCATGCCTTCTTCTCTCTCTTTGTCTCCTTTACTTCCTCTCCCCCTTTCACTTTCTCTCTGAGTTTTCTCTTTATCGCATTTTATTCCATGGTTAACTTTCCCATCCAATTTTTCTTTCTACAAAAAACTGTCTTGTTTTGTTACATCTTTATTCTTTTTCCTCCTTTGCCTCTCCCCCCCCCCCCTCTCTCTTTCTCTCTGTCTGTCTGTCTCTCTCCCTCGTTGTTTTTTTTTTTTTTTTTTTTTTTAATGTAAGCTCTTATACTGCGTGCATGTATGCTTCCTATTCTATTCTTCTCTTCCTTTCTTTCTATCCTTTTCTTTTCTTCCAGGGTGTTCTGTATTTGTAACACCCCACCTCTCTGTCTCTGCCTCTGTCTCTGTCCTCTCCCTCTCTCTCTCTCTCTCTCCTTCTCGCTCAACCAATCTACCGACATAAACACGTCACACGTAGATATCATAGAACGATCCTTCAGAGATCTAATCAAACAGGAGAGAGAGGAGAGAGAGAGAGAGAGAGAGAGAGAGGAGAGCGGCCAGAGAGACAAGAGTTTTCCTCTGTCCCAGGAGGAGAGAGAATAACTAAGGAGAGATACAGAGAGGAGACAGATGGATAGGAGAGAGAGAGATAGAGAATACAGAGAGATAGAGAGGGAGGAGAGATAGAGGAGACGAGAGAGAGACAGAGAAGAGGGAGGAGGAGCCAGGGAGAGAGAGAGAGACAGATATAGAGAGAGCTATATATCTATCTGAGAGCCAGACGAATCTTCTCATCTCCTTCGAATCTCTGGTTTAGATTCGCTAGATCCTGGAGAGAGAGGTGTCGCGGTCATATTATGCTCTATTATCCTACAACGTGACGGAAACGTTCACAACTGTTATCCTTTCCTCTGTACCCCGACCCGAATAAATTTTGCGCAGGATAGAGAGAGAGAGAGAGATTATAGCTCGAGCGAGCTCTGAGAAGAGGCTGCTTGTTCGAGGAGAGACCGAGGGAGAGAGAGAAGGGGGTTTCAGAGAGAGGCACCCACACCCACCAGGAAGGGGGAACACCTAGAGAGACCCCACATCCAGGAGACAGAGGAGGAGAGAGGAGAGGGAAACGAAGATAGAGGGGACAGAAGAAACCACAAATATATATTATAAAAATATAACTATAGAGAGAGAGAGAGAGAGGAGAGAGAGAGGGAGGAGAGAAGGGCCTAGAGTCGAGATAGGAGAGAGAGATTCTACGTCCAATTCACAAAACCCCTTTTTCCTCTGTACCCCTACCCTAATAACTTTTGCAAATTCAGGATAGAGAGACTCACGAGAGAGAGAGAGAGAGGAGATATCCAGGAAACAGGGGGAGAGGAGGAGAAGGAGACTAGGATCGTGTAGAGAGGTTGGAGATGAAGAGCGAGCCCCAGGAGAGACCAGGAGAGAGGTGAGCACCGGGCAGAGGGAGGTGACGAATTGGTGGTAGATCAGCGAGAGAGGGAGAACGCTCGGTCAGAAAAAACGAGAGCATGAGACCCCCTGAGAGTGAGGCTGAGAGAAGGTTAGGGGAGAGACAGGAAAGGGAGGGATGAGGAGAGAAGGGATGCATCATGACATCATTACAGACCGCTACTGAAATGCTTTGCATAAGTAAATGGATGAAATGTACACAGTCCACCTTTTTTTTAGAAGCTAAAAGCATACTTAAAAGAAACTGTGAAGAATGATCATAATATTTGGAGGGGGGGGATGTATTGTGTTCTTAAATTACTTCATGCGGGGCAGCACAAAAACAAATTGCATCCCGCTTCATTTCCATTTTTAGCCAAGAGGGCAACACAAATTAACATCAGATTGTTTCTTGTAACGGTGGTGATGTACAGCTATTTCTGAAGCACCACACAATTAATCCTGGACATAACACATTTCAGATGTTTGGTAAATCCATTTCCAAATTTGGCCTGAGAGAGAGAGAGAGCGAGCGAGCGAGAGAGAGAGAGGGGGGAGGGAGGGAGGGGAGGGAGGAGGGAGGGAGGGAGGGAGGAGAGAGGAGAGAGAGAGAGAGAGAGAGAGAGAGAGAGGAGAGAGAGAGAGAGAAGTTTATTGAATAGGCCATGGCCCTTTCAATGGGGAGCGGTTCGCTTGAGAGAGAGAGAGAGAGGAGAGGGGAGAGAGAGAGAGAGAGAGAGAGAGAGAGAGAGAGAGAGAGAGAGAGAGAGAGAGAGAGAGAGGGGGAGGACGTGCAAAGTGAAAGGCTTGGACTCGGGGGAGGGGTGGGGGGTAAAGAGTGGAGGGAAAGGGAAGAGGAACTGGAGGAAGATGGGGGTGGAGGAGGACGCTGAGGTGGAAGACAAATACGCTCCATTTTGATTTCCCGTCCTGCAACAGGCTACATTCGCCTTCCTTGCCCCAGTCGTGTGTTTCGATTCTCTGGCACAAAGCTGCAACTAGATGAATAAGTAAACTGGCTGACCGTGCGACTCTGAACATGTTTATTGATGTGTTTATGTGCCTTTTCTGTGTACCTGCGTCAGCCTGTGTATCTTTATATGTGACGCTGTTAAATGTTATAAGAGTCTGTTATATTAAAGAGTTGAGTCAATCTTAATGCTAACACACTCGCTTGCTCCATTCTGCTCTTTAAGTCAAATTACAGGATGTAAAATTCCTTCTCTCTCTCTCTGTGTCTCTGTCTCTCTCTCTGTCTGTCTCTCTCTCCAGATGATCCGGTCGCACGCAGTTATCAGACATCTGATTCAGAACCAATTATCATGTTAATGGAAGGTCTGACAGCGGGCAGAAGGGGGAGTCGATCGTTCAACAATTAATTACAGACAAACCTGACATCGTTGGATTTATTTAACCAATCTGTCGCTTTCTGTTTCCGTGTCCGTGATTTTGTATCTCTGACAGAGCAGAATATCATTTACACGTTCACAATATGGGAGGAGAAGAGAGAGAGAGAGAGAGAGAGGAGGGAGAGAGAGAGAGAGAGAGAGAGAGAGAGAGAGAGAGAGAGAGAGAGAGAGAGAGAGAGAGATAGAGAGACACAGACAGACACAGACAGACAGACACACAAACTAAAGGAAGAGGTGCTGAAATGCTAGGTGCAGACGCGCTAAACTAGCATCAACTCAGACTGAGGGAATAACGGTCTGTTTTTCTAAGGGAGATAATCCGCTTCTAAAACATCGTGACTAAATTTGCTGCAGTGTAAAGGGGAAACGTTAGACCAACTTTGATAAATAAATACCATACTGTATTTATATGAAACAGGTACACAAGAGACAATTTACCACTATGTATAACACGACAGGAGACATAGCTGAGATAGACTGAGAATATTGATTCAGTCTATTGCTTGACATAGTTTTGAAAAAAAAAAACCACTTACAAAATTAAATGGGATATTATGATGGAAGTATTGGGGTCTTCTTGACTTGTTTCATGTTTGTGACTTTGGTTCAGGCTTTCTATACGAATATCTAATCAACGGCATTTGTAAAAGTGCACGCCTCAGCGTGGTCTGGTAGAGAAAGTGGACAAAGACGAGGTGGTCTGCTCTCTCCCATTGCATTTGTACGAATTAGGAGGCCTAAAACATTATGCCAAAATAAGACAATGATACTGAGGGGCCTTTTTAAATAAACAATACAAAACAACAAAATTTCCGAGTGCGTTAATGATATATGATTTAGTCTAGAAGATTATTTAAATCATAGAAATCTTGATTCTTAAAAGTTTGGAAAAATATTATGCTTGCTAATGGATACAGGAAAACAAAAAACCAAGTCTGTTTGTAACGTAAACCAAAATTCGGTCGCTAGAATGGCGGCGTGTCTAAAAATTGAAAGAAAAATACCAACATTTAAGATTCTTGGAATTTGGCGTATAGATAGAAGTTAAAAGACAGCACAGTTCTTAACTCCTATGTAAAACGCCCTGAAAATTGAGACATGAAATGAATATTTGGACAGACAGAGTATAACGTACCCAAACACTATCACTTAAAATGACACCTTTATCTATCCACCTTCTGTCTGTCTGTCTAATGACACCTATCTATCTATCTATCTATCTATCTGTCTGTCTGTCTGTCTGTCTATCTATATATCTATCTATCTGTCTGTCTGTCTGTCTGTCTGTCAATCTATCTATCCATCCCATCCATCCATCCATCTATGTATGTATGTATGCATCTATCTATCTCTCAACGTTTACGGATTCCTTTGCTGAAAATCTGTACAAAATATGAGCTGTCCTTTGCCTGAAAAACAAAAAGGACAGAAGAGATAATTTGAAACGAAAGCAGAGAAAATTTTAAATGCAATCGAAGAAAAGAGGATGAATGAAACGTTGAACTAAATGCATAAAAGAACGACTAATCATAAAGTGCCACCTTTGAAAATGTACACCGAACAAGCCTGAACACGTCATTTTTTTTATTCAAAAGAAATTTGTTCTGCAATTAAATCAACCCAATATGTTCATGTTTCTTAAATGATTAATCCACTACAGACCTTTCTTTCGAGATGGCTGAATTACTTCTCAGCCTATACCCATCAATGCCCTTTGTACTTACTAAAATACAATGTTACTTAACTTTTATCGTAACTCATCGTGTGTTAGGCTTGTCTCCAATCTCTCTCTCTCTCTCTCTCTCTCTCTCTCTCCACAAGAAGAAGAAGAAGAAGAAGAAGAAGAAGAAGAAGGAGGAGGAGGAGGAGGAGGAGGAGGAGGGGGAGGAGGAGGCGGTAAGGAAAGGTATGGTTGCTTAGAGCCCTGCCGACCGCAAAGGGCCATATCAGGGCTGTCACCGCGTTGAAGTCAACGAAATTAGTTCAAAAAATTTCCCACTGTAAAGTATCAGATTCAGATGAAAATTGTTAATGTTTTTCTCTCTGATCTGCTGATTATGTGCTAGTCTGCCTACGTCTCTGCCTGCCTGCCCGTCTGTCTGTCTGGTTGGCCGTCTCCTCTCTGTCTCTTCTCCCCACCCCCTCTCTCTCCTCTCCCTCTCTCTCTCTCTCTCTCTCTCTCTCATTGAATAATCTAATGCTGATTATTCTGTAGATGTACATACGTTGCAATAGTGAAAATGTTTTTTTTCTTGTTGTTGTTGTTTATGTGCAAGGGAACTGCAAGCGAGATAATTGACGCTGTGTTGTGATGGGAGCTTCGGGAGAGGAGGGTGGGGGGTAGGGGAGAGGAAGGCTGCACATACCAGTGTCACGAAAGATGTTTGTAATCTTCCGAAGGGATTGTGGAATTTTCGATTGCTCGTGCTCCCTGTGACACGCGCACAGAGTGAAATTAAAGTGACACAGTTTCGAAGAACTCACAGTGGTCGGTTTTCCTCTGCCCCAGACCGCCTGGCACTCTCCACACAGTTTTAGCTGTGAGGTGTGTTCAGATCCTTTAGTAATGACGACGTAGAAGCACGGTGACCATGCTGAACACCCCCCCCCCCCCCCCCCCCCCCCCCCTCCTCCCATCTCACTCTGCCCCCTTTTTTTTTTTTTTTTTTTTTTTTTTTTTTTTTTTTTAAAGTGCCCCCTCGCCTCTTGGATACCTGCGTGAGCGCTTGACGCGCACGCATGTTTCAAGTCACTTATAATGCGACACGAAGTTTTACATTTTACCTTTGGTGCATGCCCCCTTTGCTCGTTTGCGGTGGTCAGCAAACATCATCTAATTTGGGTTTGTTGTTGTTGTGTGTTGTTTTGTTGTTGTTTGTATGATGATTGTAGTGATAATGTTTTTTTGCTTTTCATTTTGATATTGTTTTCCGTTTGTTCATGGTATATGTGTTTGTGTGTTCAAAACGATTGTAAATTCTTCAGTTTGACTGGGTTGGATGGGCTCATTTTATGCTGTCAGTTGTATATGAGCTTGGTGACCTCTTTTGGGTTCGATGTATTTATACATGTTATTGTCTTCTTCAAAGCCATCTCGTAAACAGAAATGGACAGTAGTGTGTCTATTCTCTCAATTAACTGTCAGGGCCTCAATAGTTTGAAGAGAGACGACGATATCTTCCATTATCTAAAGTGTAAAAAATATTCAGTGTACTTCTTGCAAGACACTCATTTTGAAAAAAAAAGATGGAACAGTATATCCAGTCTGAGTGGGGCTATAAGGCGTATTTCTCAAGTTACTCTTCCAACGCAAGAGGAGTCGCGATTCTGTTTAATAACAACTTTGAATTTAAGGTTAAGCAAATTGTTAAGGATGATTCTGGAAACTTTCTCATGATACGTGCAGAGATACATAGGAATGATTACCTTTTAGTTAATATATATGGGCCAAATAGGGACGATGCAGAATTTTACAATTGTCTCAAACAAAAAATTGTTCGGCTTGGTATAGAAAAAATGTTATAATAGGTGGGGATTTTAATCTGGTCCTTGACCCTTCTAGAGATTATCATAATTACAAACATATAAATAATCCTCACGCAAAACAGGCTGTTGAAAACATGATCGAAAATCTAGACCTGAATGATATCTGGCGGGAACTAAACCCAGAGTGTGTCGCGTTTTTACGTGGAGGAGAACTAATCCATTTCAACAGGCCAGGCTAGATTTCTTTTTGATATCAGACACAGTTGTTTCTTATACTGATGAAGCAGACATTGAATCCGGTTATAGAACAGATCACTCTGCTGTGTTATTAAAGCTAAAATTTAATGAAGACATAAAGCGTAATACTTTTTGGAAACTTAATTCGTCTTTGTTGAAAGATAAGTCATATTTAGATGAAATTAATACCGTGATTGAAAAGGTTAAAGAAGAATACTCTATAAATACAGAAAATTAATGAAACTGACGACGAAAAATTACAATTCTCAATTTCTGATGATCTATTTCTCGATTTCCTGTTATGAAAATAAGGTCGAAAACGATTGCTTATGCTACTGCGAATAAAAGAAAGAGTAATGAAGAGGAAAAACAATTAGAACAAGACGTTATTAAGTTAGAAAAAAAAAAAACTGAAGATGATGACATTAAAATCATTAACGAGAAAAAAGAACGACTGTCGGATATCAGAGGAAAACGAATAGAAGGAGTTTTGTTAAGATCACGCGCTAGATGGATAGCAGATGGGGAGAAAGTTAGTAGTTATTTTTGTAATCTTGAAAAAACGGCATTACATCAGTAAAAACATGGCTAGACTAATTGATAAACAAGATAATGTTTTAACAAATCAAAAAGACATACTGGAAGAAGTATATAGTTTCTATAAAAACATTATACACAGAAAATGCTGTAGAAAATGTGATATATAAAAGATTTGGTGAAAAGACATCCCCCATTTAAATGAAACAGAAGCAGCGGACTTAGAAGGTCTTATTACATTGGAGGAAGCGACATATGTCTTAAAGACAATGAAAAATAATAAAAAGCCCGGTTCCGATGGCTTTACTACTGAATTCTTTAAAGTCTTTTGGAAACAGATTGGTGTATTTGTCGTTAGAGCATTAAATGCAAGTTTCAAGAAAGGAGAACTGTCATGTGTACAAAGAGAGGAATCATTACATGTATACCAAAGGTGGTGATAAATCCAGACAGTACATAAAAAACTGGAGACCTATTTCTCTGTTAATGTCGTTTATAAGATAGGATCCTCTTGCATTGCCAACAGAATAAAATCTGTGTTGCCTAAAATCATAAATGAAGATCAGACCGGATTTATTAGAAATAGATACATCGGCGACAACATAAGATTGATATTTGACACTATATCCTATTTAGATGAAAATGATCTGCCTGGTTTGTTGTTAAACATAGACTTTGAAAAAGCCTTTGATTCGATTAACATGGGAATTTATGTCTAAAGTCCTAAAGGCATTTGGTTTCCAAAGAGATATTTGTAGATGGGTAAGCACATTCTACAAAAATATCAAGTCTTGTGTTATGTGAAACGGACAGGTTTCACATTGGTTCGATATTAAAAAAGGATGTCGACAAGGAGACCCAATTTCACCATATCTGTTCGTAATTTGTGTCGAAAATATTAGCCATTATGGTAAGGGAAAATCAAGATATTCAGGGAATCAGAATGAATGAAACTGAATTTAAGATATCTCAGTATGCTGATGACACCGAGTTCTTACTAGCAGGGGATAAGAAATCCTTTGAAACTTGTATTGAAGTTCTTTTAAGATTTGACTGTGTCTCAGGTCTTCATATGAATTTAAGTAAAACGAGCGCAGTTTGGCTTGGAAGTGTAAAAAAAGTCAAAACCACCACACATGGACCACTTAGAAATTGTATGGAATCCACAAAAAATTTAGAATACTTGGTATATGGGTTCACAAATGACTTGAAAGATTGCATAGAAATAAAACTACGCAGAAAGACTAGCAGATGTAAATCATTTGTTCAAAATATGGGTAAAAACGCCAGATTACGCCCTAGGTAGAGTAGTAGCAATTTTGAAATCCATCATCCTTTCAAAGCTGACTCATCTTTGGCTGTTTCTGCCAAACCACCAGATGTTTTCTTTCAAACATGCCAGAAAAATATGTTACAAGTTTGTGTGGAATAAAAAAAAAAAAAAAAATCAGTCGAAAAACAGTGCATAAAAGCATACGGAATGGAGGTATTGGCCTTCCTGATGTAAAAAAACCTACGTCACATCTTTAAAACTATCCTGGATCCGTAGGACTGAGAGATCAAACCACAAATGGAAACATATTCTTCTCAGTAATTTTCTCATTGGCTCATATGAGTAAACATGGTCCAGAGATTATCTCAAAATTTACAAAATATAATCCGTTCTGGGTAGATGTCCTTGAAGCTTACAAACTTTTTTTATTACAAATGTCTGCCAAAAAAAAAAAAAAATCCGCTGAACTACTTGCTGAACCAGTTTGCTTCAACAAACGTATTCAAGTTGGGAAAAGACACATTGTCTCTAAAATGCTTCAAAACAAAAGTGTCTATTATCTTGCACATTTTTTGATGATAAATGGTCAGTTTCTTTCCCACGGACAATTTAAGGAAAAATATGATGTCAACATTGATTTTCTAACTTATACAGGGTATAAGTTAGCAATAATTGAATTCATAAAAAGATTTGACATTACCATCGAAAACAACAAATGTATTACTTCTCCATTCTGTTATAAGATATTGTTTGCCACTTATAAAGGTTCAAAGACTTATTACGATATACTGATTGATAATCAGTTGAGAGCTCCGTGCTGTGACAAATGGGACATCAAACTTTCACAAGCTCATGACTGGAATTCATGCTTTTTTTATGCACATAAGATTACAGATGTAAAACGTAAGTGGTTTCAGCTAAGAATAATTCACAGGTGTTTAGGTACAAATGTATTTTTGAAAGAAATCGGTGTTACTGATAATGATAAATGCAGTTTTTGCGGATTATTTAAGATTCTATTGACCATATGTTTTGGAAATGTACTCATGTCAAATGTTTTTGGAGTAGGTTAATTGATTTAGTAAAAGAGAAATGCACTCATGCACAGAATATACGCCTAACAGAGTCTCTCATACTTTTAGGTTTCGACAGAACAATCGCAATTGATGATTACATTTTTTACTTCATTATTCTTCTAGCAAAACATACCTATATAAGTGTAAGTTAGAAGGCAGTCTTCCACATGTAGCAGTTTTCTTGAAAAGTTGACCTATAGATATAGAATTGAAAAATATAACTCATACTTAACCATGAACCACGTGGATTTTCATGCCAGATGGCTTGCTTATGAAGCTTTGGTTTCTAATACCTAGCTGCTTTAGCTACCGTCTCAGGAACATGTCTTTTCTGTATTAATATATAAATGCGTATGATGATAATATAACAACAATTATTAGACTCATCATGTCATTTTTTTTTTTTTTTTTTGTTTTTGTTTTGTTTTGATCCTTTGCTGAGGATATCCTCCCCTTGTCTGCTGCTGAAATATTTATGTTACTGCCACTCAAGAAATAATGTACCTTATGATAATAACATGTATTATCTTCACTTGCTGTGACCCAACCCATTCTGTCACTCTGTCTGTCTGTCTGTCTGTCCGTCTGTTTTTCCTATGTATTTGTGTGTACATGCTGATTTATCTTGCAATATATGTGCATACATGAGTTTTTTCTTCTTTGTTTTGTTTCATCAAACACATGTATACATCTGGTTTGGTTAGTAGTATTAGAATATGATGCATACAGATTTATGTATATACCTAATTTTTAGTTACGAGTGTTGCTGTATATTTCTCTCTCTTTTTTCTTTTCTTTTTTTTGTTGGTTGGCTGGTTGGTTTGTTTGGTTTCTTTATATGCATATGGGTGTGTGTCTGTCTCTCCCCCCCCCCCTTTTGTTCTCTTTGTATAAGGAATAACAATAAAAACAAATAAAAAATGTTAAAAAAAAAAATTGTTAATGTCTTTCGGAAATTCAAAGATCACATCAGGTGGGACATCTCTGAACAAGGAGGAGGAGGAGGACGAGAAGAAGAAGAAGAAGAAGAAGAAGAAGAAGAAGACGGTAATAATAACGGTAACAAGTAACGATCAACTGCATAAGAATCATACGCCAAAAGTCTTCGTACTTACAAAGGGTATCTGCCCTGCAGAGCGAACTCATTGAAGCGGATTCGAACCCTCTGGTTCTGACGGCCGATGAACTTGTACAGACAGTGCACGCTGTTGGGGTAGGGGTCAGGGTACCCCGGGGAGGAGAAGTTTCCTTCTGCTGGCGCTCCTTCCAGCGTGGAGATGATGACATCGCAGCCTGCACAGACACAGACAGAACAGGACTATCAACAGGCATGTTTTAATCATGGCATGCATACATAAAGTAAAGGACACCTTGTTTCGTCATACCCTCACATAGACACAGACACAGAGACATACACAGAAACAGACACACACACACACACACGCGCGCGCGCGCGCGCGCGAACACGGACGCATACAAACACAAAACACATACGTGCTCGCCCTCGTGCACGCATGCAGGCGCGCGAGCGCACGCGCGCGCGCGCGCGCGCGCGCACACACACACCACACACGCAAGCACACATACACACGCACGCACATATGCGCACACATCACACACACACACACACACACACACACACACACACACAGGGGAGAGAGAGAGAGAGAGAGAGAGAGAGAGAGAGGAGAGAGAGAGAGAGAGAGAGAGAGAGAGAGAGAGAGACAGATAGACAGACAGAGTAGGCATGCTTATGGATCCAGTCCATGTCCACAGGTCTCTGCAGCTCTGAACAGGGAGACACGAATGACGAACAGAAGAGAGGGGAAAGGGAGAGGAGAGGGGGTGGGGTGGGTAAAGATGGAGGTTGAGGGGGAAGGGGGGGGGGGGGGTTGGGGGCGATGAGGGAGTTGGGGCGAGGGAGGGTTGGCAGACGAGGAGGAGAGTATGTGTAACGGGTGAGAGAAAGAGTAGGGATAGGGGCGCCCAGAAGTTCCGAGCCAGGCAGACTATCTCCTTTTGTTACCGAACAACCTCTGATTTAAATCGGCCGCTAGCTATCCTCGTCTCCCAACCTTTCTGTATCTCCCGTCACATCTCCTCTCTGTCTCTTTGTCTCTCTGTCCCTCCCTCTCTCTCTCTCTCTGTATATGTATTTGAGTGAGTGAGTGTGTGTGTGTGTGTGTGTGTGTGTGTGTGTGTGTGTGTGTGTGTGTGTGTGTGCGTGCGTGCGAGTGTGTGTGTGCGCGCGCATGTGTCGTTGTTGTTGTTGTTGTTGTTGTTATTGTGGTGGTGATGATGCTGCTGTTTTTTGTTGCTGTTGTTGTTGAGCTCGATACAGAGTAAAAGAGGAAAAATATGCTGACGGATAGTCAGATATCATGGTGCAGAGGCAGTGTAAATTCACTTTGTCGGCCATGGGTCGAACTCTCTCTTCCTCCTCTCTCCCCCTCCTCTCTCTCCCCTCTCTTTCTCCATAAATGACCACCATCCACCCACTACCTTCCAAGTTCCGTTCTGAGCCCTCCCACACTGGACAAAGGAAAGGAAAAACCAGGGGTGGTTGAAGGGAAGGGGAAGGGGAGGGGGAGTAGGGAAACACCCCCAGCAGCACTACGGGCGTGGGGCGCGCGCGCACAAGCCAAGTCATCCGAATCCTTGCTCCGCGGAGATGTGTTCCAGTGGACTGGTTAAACGTAGCTCTGATTGATTAAGACTAATTACTCTTACTTTATTGAAGAGTATTCGCCGTCAGAAAATCACCCTCTGACCTCCAAGTTCGCGTACGTTTACTTCCTGCCGTTTACAGCAAGTTTCTTTTCTTTTATTTCTTTCTTTCTGTCTTCCCTTCCGTATTTCTTTCTTTCTTTACGAATATCCGCCTTTACCAACACTACCAAGAAAAACGGATTTTTATATGTCAGATGAGGAGTTCTCCGTTTAGGCACCCTTTTCGCTCATGTGCATTCTTCTTGTAGTCTCACTGTCCATCAAACGGCATTTTGCTGGACATGCCCCCTAAAACCCTGCTCCCACCCTACTCACATTCATCCCTCTTCCATCCCCCTTCCACAAACCAAAAACCAAACAAAACAAAACAGTGTAATGTAAGATGTAAAAAAAAAAAAGATACAGTTAAAAACTGAAATGGGAAAATGCGGAAGACAGAAAATGGGGGCTAAACTTACTCTTTAAAACTAAGGTACAACACTGACTACAGTAGCACCCTCGTCAAGAGCTCAAGACGATTCATCCATCCCCGGACAAATCTTCATTTTCATAGAACATGTCGAGCATTCATCAAAATTCAGTCCAAGTGAAAAATTCATTACTTTGAAATAAAAGACTGACATTCAAAAGGGAAGGGGGCACAAGACGCAATCGTACTGCAGTATACTGGATTCCTTCCCGTGCCCCCCCTCTGCAACGCAAGTCTGTCTTTTCATGATGTGCATTCTGAGAGCGATGGAGTTTTGTTGTTTGCTCCACTTCTTGTCCGGAAATGAACGGCTTGTGGCCAAAATGTGAAAAGCGTGTCTATTTTTGCATGTTCTGTCTCTCTCTCTCTCTCTCTCTCTCTCTCTCTCTCTGTCACTCTGTCTCTCTGTCATTGTCTGTCTGTCTGTCTGTCCGTCCCGTACGTCCGTCCGTCTGTCTGCTGCGCTGTTCTCTCTCTCTCTCTCTCTCTCTCTCTCTCTCTGTGTGTGTGTGTGTGTGTGTGTGTGTGTGTGTGTGTGTGTGTGTGCATGTGATGTGAGTAGAAAATTGAACCACTAAATCTTGCTCTGCCCACTTTTGTCTCTCTCTCTCTCTCTCTCTCTCTCTCTCTCTCTCTCTCTGTAGACACAGAGATGATCGAAAGCAAAATTTGGCTTTACCCTCCTTCCATCCTAACTAACTCCCCCTTCCCCCCCCCCCTTTTTTTTTTTTAAACCAGCCCTTGATCTGGGAGATCGAAAACTCTCGCTGTAGCCTCCACTAACCTGACTTTGATCAGCGTTGGACTGTAAGCCCATACCTCTCTTGCCCCTCGCGAATCGCGCTGCTGTCTGCAAAGTGATGAAGTTTTTTGGGGTTTTTTTTTTTTTCCCTCTTCATGTCGTCCACTTCGTTAACACGTTGTCCTGTGAATCACAGAGTCTTTCAGAAAGCAAAAACAAAAATCTCGTTCATCGTTCAAATCTCGTCCGGAGGGACGGGGCTGTCTCCCCTCTCCTCCACTCCCCCCTCCCCTTTCCACGACCCCTCCGCCTTCACTTGCCAACACGGGGTGGTGGTCTAAGTTGTGTCTGGTTTCAGCAGATGAAGAAGCGAGGTCCCACGTGCAGCAGGCATTGAAAGTGCATTAGTGTACATGAACTGGAAGGGTCCAAGCAAACATGGTGAAGGTGGGAAAGGGGAGTGTGAGACTTCAGGGATGGGATTGGAGGGGTTGGTGGGAGGGAGGGGGGGGGGGGGGGGGAGGAAGAGGGTAGCGGCGGGGGAAGGGGGGGGGGGGGACGGGCTCGCGAACATTCTTTCGAAAATCATTCATGGGGAGACAACCAAAACTGTACGCAGGCAGAAAAATCAACAAGCGACGCTGTATTACAATAACATAAGCCTCTCCCTCCCCCTCCCCATCACCCGCCACCCGTCCCATCTTCCCCCAGGGGAGAGAGCAGCGAAATTTGTTATGATAAATACAATGATGCACACAAAACAATGCAGTACAAGACAATGCATTTAATGCGATACACAGCGGTAGATGTAAGTCTTTTTTTTCTTCTTCAAAGGGACGAAAATCTACATGCTGATTTTGCTCACGCACGAAAATCGACCTTCCCGCAGGATTTCGCGAAGACTTGCTTTTAACTTTCTTTCATTCTTTCTTTTTGACATACTTTTGACGCCCATATGCTCATCCTCTCATCTGAAAGATAACTTTCCTTTGTAATGCAAACAAAAGTTGCAATTTGCTAACTTATAACAAAAACAAACAAACAAACAAACAAACAAGCAAACCCCCAAACGAACAAGAAAGGTAAAAATCTGTGTAGCTTGGGTGCCAGTCTCAACGCTTGTTCGCTGCAGGATTCCAGCAAGGGGAATTGAAGATCTTGTCGACATGATGCAAGGATGGGGGTGATACAGGTGAAGAGTTGGAGGGGGGGGGGGGGGGGAGTATGAGAGAGGAGGGCAAGAGTGGGGAAAGGAGGCAGGGTGGATTTGCTGTGCAACACGAAGGGTGAGATCGACATACGATCATCTGGCCTATCTGTTTTGCCAAGAAAAATAGATATGTAACGAGTGTCTGAGAGAGAGAGAGAGAGAGAGAGAGAGAGAGAGAGAGAGAGAGAGAGGAGAGAGAGAGAGAGAGTGTGTGTGTGTGTGTGTGTACGTGCCCGTGCATGCGTGCGTGCGTGCATGTATGTGTGTGTGTGTGTGTGTGTGTGTGTGTGTGTGTGTGTGTGTGTGTGTGTGTGTGTGTGTGTGAGTGCGCGCGTGCGCGCGCGAGTGCGTGTGCGTGCGTGCGTGCGTGCATGCGTGCATTCTTTCGTGCGTGGGTGCGTGCGTGCGTGCGTACGTGTGTGTGTGTGTGTGTGTGTGGTGTGTGTGTGTGTGTGTGGTGTGTGTGTGTGTGCATGCGTGCGCGTGTGCGTGTGTGCACGCGCGCGCGTGCGTGTGTGTGCGTGTGTGTGTGATTGGTTATCTTCCATGTGAGTGTGTGCGTGTGTTTGTGTGTAAATGCAGATGTCTTTGTATGCAGCTCCATGAGTGCGTGCTTGGGTATCTGTGTGCAGTGTGTGTGTGTGTGTGCGTGTGTGTGTGTGTGTGTGTGTGTGTGTGTGTGTGGTGGTGTGTGTGTGTGTGTGGTGTGTGTGTGTGCGAACGCGCGCGCGCGCGCGCGTGGTGTGTGTATACGTGTGTATGTGTGTGTGTGCTTGTGAGTGTGTGCTTGTGTGTGGTGAATGTGTGTGGTGTGTGTGTGTGTGTGGGGGGTTGTGTGTGTGTGCGTGGGTGGTGTGTGTGTGTGTGTGTCGTGGTGTGTGTGTGATGTGTGGGTGTGTGTGTGTGTGTGGTATATTGTGGTCTGTCTGTGGTGCGTGCGTGTGTATTGTGTGGTGGTTGGGGTGTGTGTGTGTGTGGTGTGTGTGTGTGAGAGAGAGAGAGAGAGAGAGTAGAGAGGAGAGAAGGGGGGACTACAAG
>JADBJO010009022.1:70000-77500 GCA_016801955.1 Conus betulinus | reverse complement strand
AACATAGATCATGTAGTTAAACGTAACTCCGAATTAATTACAACTTGCTTATAAAAGACCTTAGACAAGACTTTATAAAAAACCTATGCAATTTATTTTACTTTAAAAATCATAAATAAGCAGTAAATTTACAAAACTATTAGGTAAAAAAAAATATCAAATGCTACACATTGCTTTCCGTCAAGTCTTACTTTGCGTCAACTTTTTACGGAAATATACTTTCAGCTAATACAACAGGGAAAGATTCCATGGCACTCTTACCATGAAAAGAGCGGGAAAAAATGTGTCTTTGTGAGACATTTGTTAGAGTATATCCTGTCTGTAAACGAGGCTACGACAAGCCTTCACACAGACATGCGGTTTTGTGCGCAGTAGAGACACTTTTCCACACAGAACAACTGATCTCGATTGACAGTTTGTTATCACCAAGCAACATTTTTCTTCTCTTTTAATAAAAATGTCATGTGAGTGAATGACATGACGGTGCTTTTAGTTACACTTGACAAAACCTGTTTTTTTTTTTTTTTTTTTTTTTTTTTTCTTTTGATTGAGAACATTGAAATTCCAGCTGAAGAAAAATTCGTCATGTCAAGGTATATTTCTATTGTAACGAATAAGTAAGTGTCCCCATACAGCTGTTTCTCGAGGCAACACACGTAACCTTTTATATGGAGGAAATCTCCCGAACAGCCTGGTGGTAAAACACAAATTTCAACGTTAGTTTTAATATTACTGGGTACGTAATATCAAATCTCATTGCAGGACATATACATTTTCTTTCTCATCGCTGGTGTTTGGTAAAGTTAAGGTGATAATTCACCTTATCATGTTAACGTCTGTGGATAAGTGCAGTTTTGGAGTGAGCATTATACAGATGACCGCATTGCTTGTAAGGAGAAATGCGTACCGTACATGACATTTTCAAAGAGCTGTACTGCAATTTCGTGTTTTAAAATTCTCTAGCTTGAAAACAATTATCGACGAACACATCAGTACGACATTCTTGTTTAGGAAATATCTCAGCATCGTTTTGAAATCATTTGAATAGGACTTAAGTGCAGAAACAAAAATCATAGTGTTTTTTTTTCCTCGTATTTTTACTTAATGTTTGTGTCTCCCGATCCTCTCCCCAACCCCCAAGCCCCATCCCATCCCCGCGTCGTTTCCATAAATACGTGAATTTGTATGTAACACAGGTCTGTTTACCATACGATTTCTCCGTATTTTGTACACATGTTTGGCTAAAATACGACGAACACAAGCTGAAAAGAAATACGTGATAAAAAAAAATCTGGAGACAAAGTTCTTGAGCGGCAATTGAACTTGTGGACAATAACCGCGGAGGAGGCTTTGACTAAAGAGCGACAACTCTTGCTAACTTTTGCGAGCGAAATCGCGTTTGCGGTGTCCGTTTCTTCGACAACAAGCTCTGTAATAAAGTCGAAAAACTTGCGAGAGACCGTGTGCCAAAGTTTGCTGAAAACTCAGGTTTGAAAGCAATTGGTATCAGAAAAGAATCTGTTTTACCGTAGTCAGTGCAAGATCAGGTGGTTATTACTGGCAAGAAGCGTCTGCAATGTGATGGTAGGTGAAAAAAAATGAAAGACCCTCCCTTCTCCCTCCTGCTTTTACAGAAATTTGGAGTTTTGTACACACTCATTGTAGAAATTACGCTCATTTTCAACGACAAGTACACCAATAGCAATTTTAGGCTAAACATGTCGGGCAACATTTCTTTGAAACACGCGCAGGGTGGCTCGCCATTTTTGAAAAGCAGCTTCACATATCTGCCATGGCAACCAGAGTTCAGAAAATCTGTCGTCTCATTCTGGAATAGACGCGGAGACTTGAGTGGATTCATACATTGTGCCTTTACTGCGGAGTACCTGCATCAAAGCAGAGCCCTGCAAATGTTCATTTGATATATTTTACAGCATCCCTTTTGCCACGTTCCGTTTTCCTCTTTATCACTTCTTGATTTCGATCAGGAGAACGGACTTGGGGACGGGGCTGACAGCTGGCGAGACGTTCATTAGACAGCACTAATATTTCAATTTTTTTTCCGGGATAACCATCGATATCAATGGATTATGTGCACACAAGTGAACCCCTGCAGGTACAACTCATCCATGTCAATGTTTTCTAGGCTGATTTTTTTTGGCCTTGAATGCAGAATGCATGTGTGTTCAGTTCTTATTTATTATAACGACGGATGCAGCGTTATGATAATGATGATGCAGTGGTTATTAAGTGACGGATGCAGTGTTTGTTATAATGACGGATGCAGTGTTCTATTGTAAAACGTGGGAACATGATTCACTGATATTCCTGTACTTGCAGGACGATTCCATTTCTTCGAGAAAATAATACAAATATTGACGGTAACTGTATATGATGATCGATGTGGTGCATTCAAGCACAAGCAATGAGGAAGAAAATGATGCAGCAAGTAGCAATGCAACATGCTTTTCACATGTCGTTCACATGTCGTTTGATGTTCAAAGCTACAACTTGCAGTGAAAGCGATCATTTGCAGTGTAAACATACCACATCAGTGGCGTCTTAAGACATTGTGCATTGGAGAAGGGGAGGCAGAGGGAGGGGGCTCATGAAAGCTTGGAGGTGGAGGGAGGTGCTGGGGTTTTTTAATGGGGAGTTGGGGGCTGGGGGGGGGCGGGGGGGGGGGGGGGGGGGGGGGATAATATGCTGTCCATGTTGCTTCAAATTTTGAGAGGAGGTAGTCTGCTTTTCGTATCCACCCCTCCCCCCAATATTTCCACTATGAGCGCTGGGCCCCTCTGTTGCTCCTATCCTCCCCCACCCCCACCCCACCGCCTTCGCACAGCAACATGTAATAAATCTCTCATTACCTGCCATATTTTATTCATTTATTATTGGTTATTTAACACAGCAGTACACAATGAATCTGTTATTGGCTGTTTAACACAGCAACATACAATGAAACCTGTCATTGGCTGTTTAACACAGCAGCAATGAAACCTGTCATTTGGCTGTTTAAACACACAGCAACATGCAAAGAAACCTGTCACTGGCTGTTAACACAGCAACATGCAAAGAAACCTGTCACTGGCTGTTTAACACAGCAACATGCAAAGAAACCTGTCATTGGCTGTTTAACACAGCAACATGCAAAGAAACCTGTCACGGGCTGTTTAACACAGCAACATGGAAAGAAATCTGTCATTGGCTGTTTAACACAGCAACATGCAATGAAATCTGTCATTGGCTGTTTAACACAGCAACATGCAATGAAATCTGTCATTGGCTGTTTAACACAGCAACATGCAATGAAACCTGTCATTGACTGTTTAACACAGCAACATGCAATGAAACCTGTCATTGGCTGTTTAACACAGCAACATGCAAAGAAACGTGTCACGGGCTGTTTAACGCAGCAACATGCAATGAAACCTGTAACGGGCTGTTTAACACAGCAACGTGCAATGAAACCAGTCACTGGCTTGTAAGCGCAGCAACACGCAACAAACGAAATCTGCCATTAGCTGTTTGGCATAACAACAGAAAATGAATCTGTCATTGGATGTTTAACACAGCAACATACAATAAACCTTTCATCGGCTGTTTAACACAACATAAAATTGCCACTGGCTGTTTAACACAGCAACATATTTCTATCATTAGCTGTTTTACACAGCATCATAGAATACATCTGCCATTAGCTGTTTTACACAGCATCATACAATACATCTGTCACTGACCGATCAACACAGCACCATACAATAAATCTCTCATTAGCTGTGGTACACAAGAAAAAACGCAGTGATTCTGCCATTACCTGTTTAGAATGGTTACACGCGATGAAATGTTTTCCTTGCTTTTTGAAGTACAAAACACAACGAAAATATCAACAGAATTTTCAGCATTGCCAAAACATCAGCAGGATGAAACTGACGTGCATGTTGATTGTTGCTGTGCTGTTCCTGACGGCCTGTCAACTCATTGCAACTGATGACTCCAGAGGTGGGTCGGAACGATTCTCTCTCTCTCTCTCTCTCTCTCTCTCTCTCTCTCTCTCTCTCTCTCTCTCTCTCCTCTCTCTCTCTCTCTCTCTCTCTGTTAGAATTTCTTTTCATTCTCACTGGTAAACAGAATTTGGTAAATAGTGGTAAGAGTGTGACACGATAAAGGTCACACCGAATACTCTGATGTGATGCAAAAGAAGTAATACAACGAGTTCAGCAATTTGTTACGAGAGAAATAACACAACGAGTTCAGCAATTGTTGCCAGAGAATTAACACAACGAGTTCCATAGTGCATGACAGAAGTGATGAAAAAAATGTAATAATGTGATGTTACAGAAGTTATGACAAGAACTCGGTAATGTGATGTGACATAGGTTATGCAAAGACCTTGGTGATGTAAACTGACAGAAGTAATATCATGAGCTCATAATACAATGTGACGAAAGTAATGAAAAGAACTTCATAACGTATGTGACAGAAATAATGCAGTGAACTTAATAGCGTGATGTAACAGACGTAATGCAAAGAATGTTATCATGTAATATGACAGAAGTCATGCAAAGAATTTTATGGTGTAATGTGACAGAAGTCATGCAAAGAATTTGTTATGATGTAATATGACAGAAGTCATGCAAAGAATTTGTTATGATGTAATATGACAGAAGTCATGCAAAGAATTTTATAACGTAATGTGACAGAAGTCATGCAAAGAACTTAATTATGTGATGTAACAGAAGTAGTGCAAAGAAACTGATAACAAAATGTGACAGAAGTAATGCATAGAACTTAATGATGTCATGAGAATGAACGCAGAGAGCCTAACAATGTGATTTGTCAGAAGTAATGCAGTGAGTTACTCATACAGTGTATTTTAAGACGAAAGGGTATTCGTTCCGCAAGGTAACACACACAAACAGATTACAGGACGAAACACAATACATTTCGACCTCATCGATCTTCTTCATGCAAAACAAACAACATTAAGGATAATGAAAACGAAGAGCGAGCAACCACTTATCTTCTCATATTTGGCGCAAAATGGGTGTTTGATGAAAACGAGGCTGTTGAGAAGGGGACCATGGGAGTTGAAATAATAATGATGTCAATAATGGTAGCAATAACAATAATAGTGATAACAGTGACAATGATGAAAACATGTAAATAATAAGAGGAGGAATACTGTGAATCTTTTGGTGATAATATGACGACAATAGCTGCAGTGTTCATAGTGGCTAAACACTGAAGGGGAGAACGAAAAGGGGCTGTAGGGTAGTAAAACAGTAGCATTTGTTTGTTTTGTAATTATTGTTTAATGGCATGATCTATCAGTCAAGTAGTGACTACGGTAAATTGATAATAGTGCTTAGTAGCAAGGAATAGAAATAAAAAAAAAATACAACTAATGGGTGGTGATCACGATGATAATAGTTATAGGTGGGGATGTTGGTAATGATATAGTGTGTAGCCAGGTGTAGTGACTGAGGGAATGCAAAGAACTTAATGATGTGATGTGACACAAATAATGGAAAGCGTACCATACTGTGATGTAACAGAAGTAATGCATGGAGTGTAAAGATTTCGTTTGACGGAAAATTGCTTTGAGTGCACTGAAATCACGTGGCATATTAATATTGAGAGTGCAATGATGCAATATGGCATAAAGTAATACACAGACTGCAGTTTTTGATGTGGCATAAGTAATCTATCTGGGGCAATGACATGATGTGGCATTATAATGCACAGAGAGCATAAAGTGTAATTAAATGGTGTGATATAGCAAAAGTACCGAATGTTATGATCTGATGTGGCATGGGTAACGTATAGAGTCTAATGATGTGGTATAAGTAATTTATAGAGAGTAATGATGAACAAAAAACGTAGATAATGCTTGGTAAACAATGACATGATGTAATGCACAGAGCGTGATAATGTGTTGGGATAGAGGTAATACATAACATTGAATGAGATGATGCGATGAAATTATGCATAGGGTGTAATGATATGATGCGATGAGGTAATGCAGAATGTGCAATAATGTGATTTAGTAGAGATAATGCACAGATTGTAATGATGCAATGTGACAGAGGTAATGTGTGAAATGTAATGAAGTGATGTAATAGAGGTAATGTATAATGTGATGTGGGAGAAAATAATGCACAGGGTGTAAGAATGTGATGTGTAATAGCGGTAATGACCGAGTGTAATGTGAAGTGATATAAGGCAATGCATAGAGAGGAAATGCATGGACAATGAATAATCCAGCATACATCATACCACTCCTCAGCTCACATGCACCGCATCAGTCCATTGCCCAAAACATAGATCATGCACACTCGTCAGTCCAAAACAGACCACATATCCACTCATCAGCCAATAGACATTACTTCCACTCATAAACCAACAAACATCAAACTCATCAACATACCTCATAACAAATCACCAGCCAACACACATCATATTCACTCATCAGTCAACATACATCATAACCATCCATCAGCCATCATACATCACTTCCGTTAATAGCCGATATGCGTCATATCCGCTTATCAGCCAACATACATCACACCTACTCTCCAGCCAACGTTCATCATAGGTGTTTCTCATTCACCCAACACGAATCGTCTCTATGTAACAATCGACATGCAGCATAAGAAGGTGTGTAAGGAAAAGAACTACTGTGGCGAATTTTCATCCTGTCATGCGATTACGTCCCTTTGTCGGGCAGGAGCTCAGTTTAAGCTTTCCCTGTTTGACCTTGCTTTTTTTTTTTTTTTTTTTATTCTTCTTTCTTCTTTCTTTCTTCCTGTCTGTATTCTTTCCTTTTTTTTCATTATTCATTCATTTTTTTTTTTGTTTTCATTCCTCCCTGTCTTTTTCTTCCTCTTTTTCCTTGGTCTTTCGTTTTCTCTTTCTCCCCGCCTTTTCTTTCTTTTGTTTTCTTCCTCCCACTCCCACCCCCACCCCACCCCCATAGGAGTGCTGGAACACCACCTGACCGTACTGGATAAGAAGGAGGAAGAGGAGGAGGAGGAGGTGTAGGACGTCTTCATGCAGAGCTGACATCGAGTGGAAGTGTGCCAGCAGAAGATCTAGGCAAGAGCAGTATACGCTGCTCGCAGGATTTCAGCTGTGTACCTCAACACCCACTTTACTTCATATAGGTTGCAACAAAAACAACAACAAAAAAAATCCAAATCTCCTGTCCTGTTTTCATTCACAAACATAAAAACACAGATCAGTCAACCCTCTGTTGGATGTCTGCTTACAATTCCTTCGACACATTGACCTGTCTCTCTGCCTACCAGGAATCCCCCTCATTCCACACTTCCTTTAATGGGTAAAGAATTAGGCACATTCAAGGCCTTTTAACAATTCTGCCCACTAATAAACAAACAATGAAGGTTAAAAAAAAAATATTAAACGCTACAACATGAAACATTGACCAATCAGTTATGATTTCATGACATAACTAACAACGTACTCTGTGTGTGTGTG
>JADBJO010009022.1:65000-67500 GCA_016801955.1 Conus betulinus | reverse complement strand
TAACTGCCACTCTTTTTCCATGTAGGCCGGCCTTTTCTTTTAAACATTTAAGTACGATATGTTCTCCACATGCTTTGTCAAGTCAACATTATATCAAACCCTTTACCCAAGAAGTAAAGTTTTTCTTTTGATTTGTATTTCGTTGAAGGAAAAAATATGGCGGGTAATTTCTCTGTTGTTTTATCGTTGAGCGTGCAGACCAATGTCCAGGTTTTTGAAGGTTGATGAACGATCCAGTTTCCTGACACCATTGAGCAATGTTGTCCAACTATTTATCACCGGTGTCGTATTGCTTGAGCATCCATTGACATTTTGTAGTTCAAACTGATATCATACTGTCGATATGATACAAATTACAAGACAAAAACAAAAAAACATGACGCGTTTCAACCTCTTTGCACTTCTTCAGGCAAGACAAACAACATTGAAGACAGTGAAGATTAAGAAAGAACGCGATCACCTATCTCCTCAAGTATGGTGCGAAATGGATGTGGAGTCAATGTTGTCTCGCCTGAAGGAGACCAAAGAGGTCGAAACGCGTTGTGTTTTGTCCTGTAATTTATTTGTATCTTTCGTTCGGCAGTGCAATATTTTTTTTTTCAACTAACTATTGTCTACAAGAGCGAACACTCGAGCAATCACATTTTATTAATATGTGCCCAGCCCGTTAGTGTAAACATCGTTCAAATGAAGGGAGAACGGTGAACCTAGACGTAATCCCATGGAAAGCTCATTTGTGTTCAGACATCCAGTTACTGCATGATAGGATGCCAGGTCGCTCGTGAAGGGCTGCTGTGATATCCACCGTGTCAGTGTCATGCTTCTTCCACAGTTAGAGAGTAGTTCCATGAAAAGCAAAAACTGCATCTCGTTGTATGCATTTTCTAGGTCTGTTGTAACGGTCAGGGTTTCTTCCTTTCTTGGGAATCCTTCATACATCTTGCAAGCTAAAGCGGTCGCATTTTCCCAATTACCACCTGCTCTGTAGCCTCTTTGATTGGGAGAGAGGATTTACCCATTTTCATAGCTTCTTGCAAGTTCTATTGCTGTAATGTCTTTCAAGAGTTTTAGCAACTATATTTGGCATAATAAGAATGCAACAGTAGCTTAGTTAACGATTTTTTTTTACCCGGTTAGAGTACATGCTTCAAGTAACTGAAGGTCCAGAGGTCTGGAACTTAGTCGTGTTCAAATTCTTTGGGTAAAGACTACAAAAATTATTTTGTCTTCTGAAACCGTACTTTGTCTGGACCTGGTAGTGCATGTCGCGGTTGCTTCATTCAGATACTGTGCCGGGAGTGTATTACTGCTGCCAGTTTGAGGACATTGTAGATTGAGGTGAGTGCATTTTTATCTCTTCAAACTCATTCAACGCCTTCTTCTTTTGCGCTGAACTCAGAAGCAATCTGAAGCGATCAAAGCTAAGTGCATTTTCGTTATTTTATTCGTTTTTGTTTCACCTGAGGAAGACCCAAGAGGTCGAAACGCGTTGTGTGTTGTCTTGTGACTCGTTTGTCCACGTTTCTCTGGGCGGTTCGCTGACATTTATTTAAGATTTGTTTAGATTTCCGTCTGCAGTCGTTTCACTTTACAACTAGATCTTCAAACTCTTTTATGAAATTCAAAAGTGGCTGCACTTTTTTTTTTTCTCTTCAAATTCTTTTAATCACTCTGTTCTGTCCAGTGTTCCCTTCAATTAAATTCTTTCAATTACTTTCTTTTGTAGAGCGTTTCCTCGTTTGTCTGAAGCTCGGTGGTCTCGTCAGCAGGTTAGATATCTAGAGAAGCATTTGTAACGTTGTGTTTTCCCTTTCTTTGCCATTACTGAACTGTCAAAACTGCGTGAGGTTTGCTTCATACTTGCGTGACTCAAATTTTCCCATCTGGTTTCTTTGTTGTTGTTGTTTTTCAATACTATTTTGACTTCTCTCTCTCTCTCTCTCTCTCTCTCTCTCTCTCTCTCTCTCTCTCTCTCTCTCTCTCTCTCTCTCTCTCTCTGAAATCATGTTTAATAACTGGATCGGGATATGTTTTTATTCTCTCTGCAAAGTCCTCGCAGCTTTGTGTTTCATTTATTCTCCAGGCTGTTGTTGTGCCTCTGTGCCAATAAAGGGATTGAATAATTGGTGCAGATTTGACATCATTTTCACTGCGTCTGCTACATCTCAGCTTTCCCCATGATATTTGCATGACTGTTGTTATTATGATACGGGTCTTTCTGGTTTAATTTTCGTTCCCTTTGGATTCTTTTTTTCGCAGCTGAATACATCAAGGAGACTATCGCTACGATGATGTCGAAGTGTCTGCATCTATATCGGTTACGACTTTTGGTGTTTTGAGTGCAAAGTCAATGACGCTGTCAGGGATACCTTGCTGTCTTGTAAGTGGCGTTGGAGATGACGTAGTCAATGTACTACGAAGTACTTCATTCACCTTTTTTTCCCGGCGCAGTCCCTTAAACTTGCGCCTTGCTGATCCTTGACCTTGCATTATGTCCTCG
>JADBJO010009022.1:60000-62500 GCA_016801955.1 Conus betulinus | reverse complement strand
CGGTATGCACACCAGCCTTTTTTTGGTATAGCATTCTTCTTAAAAACCGAAAAAGGCAGAGGAGTGAAATTACCAATTTCCGCGGTCACTGAGGAGAAACAATCAGGTTTCGAAATATCGGTATCTGACCAGGAGTTATATGTTGGTGAGCTTTCCCCATTGGAGATGGTCTCCTGCTTCGGAGACTATAAGCTTGGTGAAGTTCATTTTGAGAAGCATTTATTATTCCCCATTCACCCACTCAAGCACATACTGTCAGTTAGGCAGAATCATCTACCACTGCAGATATGAAGGCTTATCACCCCCCTATGTCTATAATCTGAGACTTAAGAGCAAGCTTGTTTTTATATATATATATATATATATATATATATATATATATATATATATTATATAATATATATACTCTAATAAGTGAAGCATAACAATCATAAAACGAATGACAGTTAAATTCAGTTAATTGCAAACGTGTCTATAGCGACACGATCCCCCGTTTTTCATGTTCTTTTAAACAGTATTTACCTCGCTGGGTTTCATGTGTTGATCCTTCAGTCGCTCTTCCTTGTGTTGTTCAGTTTCAGTCTCAGTTTCATCAAGGGAGGTATCGCTGCGTGCGGACTAGTCCATACACGCTACACCTCATCCGCTAAGTTTCGAGATCATACTGCGCATGCTGATGGATAAATGAATAATGACTAAGATGAGAGAATTTAAGAAGCGGGGGTCTCGTGGCTACGACTTAGCAGATGTCTGACCTATACATTAGCTCAACGCACTGGGGTCAGACCTTGGGTACTACCTAACATTGGCTGTGCCATTGTTATCATTGCATATGAGTGTGGTGAGGTGTAAACGTGTGTGTGAATATATGTGGGCATGGGTTGCGTGGGCACGGATCCATTTGTGTGTGAATAGAGTCATCCATAAATGTTTGAAGTTGTTCGTGGATTTTTTCCAGCGCCACATTGGTCGTTAGCATTACATTGATTAAAAAAAAAATTTTCCCCTTCAAGCTCTGTTGATTTGGTGTTATATACATTTTACACTGTCGTCTAGCTTTAACCAGAGATCGTCTAGCTGTGCGTCGTGTGTGTGTGTTGTGCTGTGTGTGTGAGAGAGAGAGAGAGAGAGAGAGGAGTGAGAGAGAGGACGAGAGAGGAGAGAGAGAGAAAGTGTGTGTGTGTGTGTGTGTGTGTGTGTGTGTTGTGTGGTTGTGACCATAATTATGTAGTTACGAAACGGTAAATGTAAAGATTAAAAATAAAACGTTCTCGATCAAGGGGGGGGTGTGGAGGGGGGGGGGGCGGGGGGGGGAGCGAGGTTAGCCGGGAGGAGGGGCAAGGGAGTAGTTAGTAGGGGAAGTGGAAGGGAGTAGAAAGTGGGTGGGGGGGTCACTAAACATAGATCTAAAGGGGGGCGTACCACGGATTTTCATGTGGGGCATGGAATCTCTTTGACGCACAAAAACTTTTGTGTCCCTGTCTCGTGTGCAGCGTTCCCGCAGTGATCCTTTTCTTGGTCTCACAGGAAGCAGTCCACACAAATTGTCCTCTGTGTTACAAATGTAGGCCATACTGTGTGTGTGTGTGTGTGTGTGGTGTGTGTGGTGTGTGTGTGTGTGTGTGTGTGAGTTAAGTGTGTGTGTGTGTGTGGTGTGTTGTGTGTGTGTGTGTGTGTGTGGGTGTGTGTTGTGCCGTGCGTGCATGTGTGTGTGTGTGTGTGTGTGTGTGTGTGTGTGTGTGGTGTGCTGCGTACATGTGTATGTGTGTGTGTGTGTGTGTGTGTGTGTGTGTTGCGTGGTGTGTGTGTGAGCGCGCGCGCATGCGTGTGTATTTGAGTCTGTTTTTGCGTGGTGTATGTGCGTGCGTGCGTGCGTGCTTGCGCGCGCGAGCGTGCGTGTGTGTGTGTGTGGTGGTGTGTGTGCGTGTGCGTGTATGATGCGCGTGTACACAATGGCGCGCACGCCTGCTTGAGCGCCGGCGTGGTGCGGCATACTGAGACAGGCTTTTGTAATTGCTGATGTTGCATGACCAAAGGCACCGCAGCCTTTGCACGTGACTTCCGTGACTTGTAAACACCACTCACAATCAAGGGCTGAGTCAGTCCAACATCGTCTTAAGCCTTCTTTGTTCTCTGTCATCTGCCGATCTCTTTATCTTTCCGTTTTTCTGACTGTCCAAGTATTGCCTTGTGCCCCAGAAGTTTACGGTGTGTGTGTGTGTGTGTGTGTGTGTGTGTGTGCCGGCTCACATTTATATGTGGATGCATGCATGGTTCCACTATCACCCCACCCTACCCTACCCTCTTACTCTCTCTCTCTCTCTCGTCTCTCTCTCTCTCTTCTCTCTCTCTCTCTCTCTCTCTCCCAGACAGGAATTCAAACTTCTCCATGAAGCTTTATGACACTTTTGAAGTAACAGTGGCAGGTGGCTGCTTTTGAGCAGTGACATTATAATAGCTGTAACCAGATGGACCTCGTTGATTTGTACTTCAATGGTGA
>JADBJO010009022.1:27500-55000 GCA_016801955.1 Conus betulinus | reverse complement strand
TGTGTGGTGTGTGGTGTGTGAGAGAGAGAGAGAGAGAGAGAGAGAGAGAGAGAGAGAGAGAGAGAGAGAACGTGCGTGTGTGTGTTGGGGGGGGGGGTGTGTGTGTGTGTGTGTGTGGTGTGTGTGTGTGTGTGTGTGTGTGTGTGTGTGTGTGTGGTGTGTGTGTGAGAGAGAGAGAGAGAGGAGAGAGAGAGAGAGGAGAGAGAGAGAGAGAGAGAGAGAGAGAGAGAGAGAGAGAGAGGCACGTGTATGTGTGTGTGAGTGGAGCATGCCTGTCGATCACTCTCATAGACATAATGACATTCATGTATGCAACATGCAACCCGAATTTAACGTTTGATAGGATTCTTGCGATTTCCTTATGATGAAACTACCAGCCCCGTTTCACTGGTCCCACTACTACCGGACAGAACAGAATCTGAATGCGAATGCGTTCTGTGCTTTCCCGCCTCTCCTCGATCTTTCTCTCCTGAAAAGCCGTTATACAACATTTACAATTTATGCAATCAACATTTACGAACAAAAAAATACAATACCTAGCTGATTACAGCCTAACAGTAAAAGGAGATGGAGATAATCTCTTGTCCTTGTCGTTCCCCTCTGTCGAGATAACCCCAGGTTCAGACAATAGAGTGATCTCACGTGACAGCCGTGTTTGCAGCAGACGTTGTAGGGGCCTATAAGTTCCATTATTGGCGAGCGTAGTCACAGGTTGCTGTCGCTCATCTAGGCATGTACGGACACATTTAACCGTAGATCTGTCACCCCTCCCCCAACTCTCCCGCCTATCTCTCTCTCGCATGCACGCACTCACGCACGCACGCGCACACACACACACCACCACACACACACACACACACACACACACACACACTATCTCTCTCTCTCTCTCTCGCTCTTTTTTATCTCACTCAAACACACACACACACACACACACACACACACACACACACAACACACACAACACACACACTCACACTCACTCACGGAAAGCAATATACACACATGCATATACATGCATATGTGTTTACCCACATGCGTTCACACGTTTAACAACTTCAACATAACACACACACACACACACACACACACACACACACACACACACAACAATCACACACACACAACACACACACACACACACACACACACACAACTTCAACATCACACACACACACAACACACACACACAGAGAATGATATTGATGATGATGATGATCTTTATTTCTGAGAGTAACAGATACGCGAATGCATGCTTCCCTCCCCCTCTCCCCCCCCCCCCCCCACGTCCCGCCCCCCCATACAGCCCTTGCCTTCGGTGAGGGACTAAGCGTAACTAACAACTAAGCATGATTACCAACTAAAACTTACTGAGAGAGAGAGAGAGAGAGAGGAGAGAGAGAGAGAGAGAGAGAGACGAGAGAGAGAGAGAGAGAGACTTTGACACTTTCATATTTTATTGTCATTACCAAAGAGGTCTTTTGACAAGGGGGGAGAGGTAACAGAACAAAAACATTTCCCTCTTCCTTTCCTGCAAACAAACAGTACACTTTCATTTCTAGTGTGTATCGAATCCAAAGTTAACAAAAACAAATAAATTCTTAACATTTCGTTATGTCCTCACCTCACGCACAGGAGTAATGCAGTAAAGTTAAACACACACACACACAACTTGAGACTGACCCGACCATCCACTCGATCAATGAAAAAAAAAATACTACTGACTCGACCATCCACTCAATTAAATGATGACATGTATTTTTTCTGATTCAACATGCGATAAATGATAATATTCATTCAGAGAAAGAGAGAGAGAATCGTGAAAACAAGGTCATCAACAAATAGTGTGGACACTGCACAGATAAGTTTAGGTGCTGCGTACTACTATGTGCTCATGTGACTTTCACAGGCAGAGCTGTTGGGTGAATTTCGGAAAAGTCGCTACCTATGGTAGCCAACCGATTGCTCTGCTTACTAATCGCAGGGAAGAAAATATGGCAAACTATATGACGTAACACACACATATATATATATATATATAATTGGAAATGAAATGAGGCATGGAACAGCAAACAAGTGGGGTAGTTTTTGCTCCCATAAGGAAACCTAACACAGAGTAACTTTTATCCACGACTGGCACAGCCTTTTAAACTTGAAATAAAATCAGACAAATACAAAGACTAACAATCTAATAAATAGAGGAGGGGGGGGAACAAGCGCAGGCCAACAACTAAATTGTCTTCATAGTAATGACTTGGCAAAACTTTGGACTTAAAGAGGGGAGAAGGGGAAAGGGCGCAGGAGGTTGAAAGATGTAAAAACTGGGAACTTGAAATTAAGAAAATATATATCAGATATGAAAAACTCTTCTCTGGCTGCATAAAGGAACTATCGCAATCCCTTTTAAAGAGAGAATATATTTGTATTGCCTGCTCTGAGGCCTTTCGTCCTGCTCGCAATCCCTTTTAAAGAGAGAATATATTTGTATTGCCTGCTCCGAGGCCTTTCGTCCTGCTTGCTCCGAGGCCTTTCGTTTGCTGCCGAGGCCTTTCGTCTGCTGGGTTGGAACTCATCGGGGAGACACACGACTGGTTGTACCTGCGCTCCTGGCGTCAAATAGAGACACCCACAGTCCATAATACCGTGGTTTCACACCACCAAGGCTGCAAAAAAAGAATCCAATAGCACCCCCGAAGCAGACAGCGAAGAGTAGTAAAGGAAACCAAACGAAAGTGTGGGGGAGGAAAAAAAGTTGCTGAAAAACTACAGATATTATGCAAATAGTATAAAATGTAGGGGGCAATCTTTGAGCCTACGCTTGAGGATCCACCCAAGGATGCAAGGGAGATCAAAAGACAAAACACAAAGGCAGACAGAAAACAAATACAAATAACCTCGATTAATCAAAACGAAATTGGAAATGAAATGAGGCAGGGAACAGCAAACAACAAAACAGTAAACAAGTGGGGTAGTTTTTGCTCCCATAAGGAAACCTAACACAGAGTAACTTTTATCCAAGACTGGCATTGGTGGTGAGAACACCACGGTATTATGGACTGTGGTGTGTCTCTATTCGACGCCAGGAGCGCAGATACAACCAGCCGTGTCTCCCTGATGTTTTCCGACCCAGCGGAACGAAAGGCCTCGGAGCAGGCAATACAAATATATCTGCCTTTAAAAGGGATTGCGATGGTTCCCTTATGCAGCCAGTGAAGAGTTTTCATATCTGATATATTTTCTTAATTACAAGTTCCCAGTTTTTCTTCAACATCTTCAACCTCCTGTCCCCCCCCCCCCCCCCCCCCCCCCCCCTTTAAGTCCAAAGTTTTGCCAAGTCATTACTATGAAGACAATTAGTTGTTGGCCTGCGCTTATTTCCCCCCCCCCCCCCCCCCCCCCCCCCCCCCCCCCCCCCCCCCCTATTTATTAGGTTGTTCGTCTTTGTATTTGTCTGACTTTATTCAAGTTTAAAAGGCTGTGCCAGTCTTGGATAAAAGTTACTCTGTGTTAGGTTTCCTTATGGGAGCAAAAACTACCCCACTTGTTTACTGTTATATATATAATATATATATATATATATGAAAGAAAAAAAAAAGGACACAGATGAAAAACAGCGACGAAGCTTAAACAAAATTTTATCCTAGCAGTACAAATTATTAGTACAAATAATTGTCGTTGTTTTTCATTAATGGCCGCTCCCTCCGTGACGTTATGACCTTATTATTTGCATACGACCGGGAACAAAAGGGACAAATTAATCACAGTCATTCTTGTTTTTTAGCGCTTGTCTATCTATGCAGTCAATATCTCTAGCATCTGCTTGTTGTTTACTGTCTCCTTCTTGAATGTAATAGATCACGAGAGAGAGAGAGAGCCATTATCTTTGTACGACTCTGTTAATTACTAAAATCGAAAGTCACATGCTTCAGCTGATTCACAGTCATGTGATCAGGCACTGAGTTTTGTGACCCACTACCTGACAGGCAATGAGGATATTTAGCCGCGTCCATCTGCACACAGGGTTATTTCATTGTTGTCCGGGCGGCAGGGCTAGCAAAAAAAGCGTTTCCGGTAAGCTTAGCGCTTGACCTTTGTTGCTCCCTTCCCTGCGAGAGTACGAACAAGTTGAGGTGGTCGTCTGCAGAAAGGACAACATGAAGCTTCTAATCGTTGCTGCTGCACTTCTTGTAACTGTATGCTGTCATGGCGCTTCTGTGAATTTCACTCCACTGAACAGGTATATTTTTTTTTCAATTTTTTAAAAGTTGTATCATCACATTCCCGTCTTTCTTTGAGACTGGATGAGTGAAAGATAGACGCTGCCATTGAGACACCGACTCGGTCATGCTCTCTCGATTGCCGATGGTTACTGCTGCAGGAATTTTCAGAGAGAGAAAGAGAGAGTGTGTGTGTTTAAGAGTAGGCTACACCCTCACTTAAAAACAGATAGAGATTTTTTTTCAGGAAGACAGCTATGTCTGTTAGGGAGTAAACCATTCGTTTTATAGTGTTCTACGCGAAGTTTGCCGTGTTTTTCACTGACAAGTGATCATTGCTACGTCAACCGTTCTTAGCTTCAGTTCAACTATTCGTGGATCAAATTTAGATCAGCGGTCGGCCCTGTCCTTGTTTAGGCGTCCCAAAGATAGACGTACATTAGGCTAATAGTAAATCAGACGTTTTGTCAAATCGGACGTTTTGTCATCTATGTTAGGACATGGAGCTACAACCATTAAAAAAAAACAAAAACAAAACACATTACGATAGCAATAATGCTACGCCAACACGACCAAGTCACTATTTTCGCTTTTTTAAAAGTATGTCATTCAGTGGTACTTAGTACTTGCAACATTCTGGTTTAGACAGAATCCGCCTTAAATCCCCTGTCTGCCACCTCTTGGGTGTTTCTCTAAATATGTACACCGTCAGCTACGTTTAAACTCTTTGTTGTTGTGAACAGAATATTAAAGTTTGAGCCAGAAATATTGCATGCCTGGGGTGGGGAAACAACATAGAGATTTATGCCACTGACCTAGGATATCACACTACATATTTGACTGGCTGATTTGATTTTCATGGATCTGTTTGTCCAGTGTAAAACTTGCAAAATTTGTGTGTGTGTGTGTGTGTGTGTGTGTGTGTGTGTGTGTGTGTGTGACATTACAGTGTTAAATGAAGGCTGAAAAGTGCTATCAGAGAAGAATGACACAACAGAAGTGAAATCCCAGTGAGCACTTAACCAGCTTCTCAGTCTGAATGTTTGGCGCATGTTTCTTTGTATACTGACAGATACAACAGGAAATGAAGGTTAGAATTACATATAACCAGGTTTTCACCAGAATCAAAAGTGGAATACAAAAGGAAGCATTCCCAGCAATGCCTGTTTTTTTTTTTCTTACCTCCCCCCCCCCCCCCCCCCCCCCCCCCCCCCCCCCCCCCCCCCAATTATATGATGTACAGAATTGTAAAAGAAAATATTGAAAGCGCTTTAATATGACAACAGAAGATAACAATACTGTATTTGATTAATGTTGTGACAGAATCAGGTGGAGGGACAAAAAAGATATCTTATCCACAAAAGGTATCTTTACAAAATCTCTTTAAGGCATAAATGAAATGGACAGCTAATATCTCTGTCTTTCATGTCAGTCATTTCATACAGTCTTCCAGCCTTGGACTACCCCTCAGTGTCAGTGCAGTCACAAGCACTCTGTCTTTTGTCACCTGAAGTGGTCTGGTCAAAAGTGCAGAGGTCATCAAGCAAATCTGACAAGGATTAGGATGCTGGCCTTTTGATGTTCATTGCCCTACTGAAGGACATGATTAAATCCACAATCAGCCAGTGTTCATTGATAATTAAATGATTATTAAACTAGGGACCATTCACTGATTCAGTGAATTCAGTGTTCAGAACCTTTTCAAGAGGAATTTCTCCATTAATTTGAAGCCTCCCAAACTGTTTTATTCTCTGGATACTGCCGTCTTAACCCTCCTTCCCCCCATCCTGTCGCTCTATTCTCTCTGCCTTCAGGTTCAGCCCCACCCTCTCTTCCTGCCTGTTCTTCCCCGCTCATCAATCCCAATACCCTTCTCCACTCCTGTGATACTGGTATTAACTGTATAAAGAACTTCTGCTGTTTTCAAGTCATTTCTGTATCGGTGCAATGCTTGTATTGCACATTCCGTCGTAAGTACTGTGATTTATTCCTGTTGCAGAATTTCAGGGTAAAAGTAAGATTTACTCCCCCGTGTAAAATAGATGTAGTTCACAGTATTGGTCACACTGGTTAGTGGACATGTTAATCAGAATGGGTTTTGACATGAGCCAGTGACTGGGTCATCAGATAGCAGAGGACGGCCTTCCAGGTCAGCCTTAAAGTACTGTCAGCAGGATGACCTGATGCAAGTCCAGACCACGGTCAGCCTTGACTGGTTATCAGGTGGCTTAAATTAAAACAGGAAAAGGTTATCTGCAGTGCCTGTGGGATCCAAGTCATGACACACAAGTAGCAAAGTCATTGTCATTCTCGAGATAAGCATTTGAAGAGAGCAGACAACTGTTCTCACATGGTTTTTTGTAGGATTAGGAGAGAGTAAAGTTCAGTTTGATCAGATTTGAAAGTATTTAGTTTACAAGGTTATTCCTTCAGTCAGTTTATGAAATAAATGGATCAGATTGTGTATGGTTCTCTTCTTTTTAATTCAAGCATAGGTGTCAATCCAGTTTTCCTCATTTTACAACTTCCCGTATTGAAAGGTACTTTTTCCCTTATTCTGAGCCCCAAAACCTTACACATTACGGAAAATGCAAAAAATAAACCAAAATTGCTGTCAGTACAATGTAATACTCAGTATCAGGCAGAACTTCACGAAACAAATGGCAGTTTAAGACAGTTTATGAATAACAATAATGCTTACCCATCCAACAGAATCTCCTCTTTCATTCCAGCAGAATGCATCACTTAAGACAGTTTGTAGATCAAATCAGACATCCTATAGTGAAACACTGACAATGATGCAGAATTAAAACTGTTTAAAAACCCTTTGTTTACACACTCTTCCTTTTTACCAACATCATGAGTCCATCAAAGTCACAAACCAATTTGTTCCATGTACTCTCCACTCCTGCCAACATCAATAGTCCATTGAAGTCAGGAGTACATCATTAGTTACTGTGATCCCCAAAGTTTCTATTCCCAGTCATACCAGTTTCCCTTTCAAAAAATCGGCGAAGTTATCAGAAGGTAGAACTGGCAGAACTTCACTTCAAGAGAAATAACACTGGGGTCTTCTTCTCCTTTCTCTTCTCCTCTTCTTCTTCTTCTTCTTCTCTGTCTTCATTGCACACAGGAAAATGTTTGTTAACATTTCAGTGCTAGGAATCTGTGTCGTCTGCTATGAAAATTTGTTCACCTGGCAGTTTGCCTCAGTGTTTTAAGATTTGCCCATGAATCAGTTTTACCCGTTTTGAAACTTGTGTATGACCGTACAGACCCGAAATCGTAGGTTTCCTGTACAGCAATACGGGAAAACTGTACAGGTTACACCTATGTTTAAGCCTAAGTTATGACTTTTTTCTTACTGATGAAAATTAACAAGGGACCCGACTGTTAAATGAGTGTAAATTATAGCTGTGCGAGTTACTACAACTCCCTTCCACATAGTATCATCACTGAGTAAGACATTTTAAGTGTCAGAGACAAAATGATGGTATCTTCTGTCACAGATCGGAAATTATTATGTTTTTCATATTGATCTTGTGTTATATCTTCAAAAAAAAAAAAAAAGTGGTTTCACTAGTTATGCTTGTATTGAAAACGTTCTTAGTCAGTTACTTTCAGATAAATAGTTTGGCCATGGGATTACAGTGCCAGGGCTGAGCTTTAGTTTAAGATTGGACAGTTGTGAATCCATACTTGTTCTAGAAATGTGCAACACCACACAACACACACACACACACACACACACACACACACACACACACACACACACAGTATAGCAAAGCAAGCAGATAGCTTCAGGCATAATCTTTCATCAGTATTCACTGAGCGTGTTTGCTGAAGGTAGAGTCACACAGTACTTGCATTAGATTCAGTCTGCACACACCAGTTTTCACAGCTAGACTTTGTGTGTGTGTGTGTGTGTGTGTGTGTGTGTGTGTGTGTGTGTTTTATAGCTATAAGGTAAGTTGTGAAATCTGAAAAAACGTTGGGCTACCTAAACAAACTTTCCAAGTTAAAGCATAGCTCACTTCTTGGTCTTCCTGGCTGAATGCAGCTCTGCAGTGCACTGATTTGCCAACACAAACAGTATACCTGCACAACCATGCATACATGAGTGTGTGCTTACACACACACACACACACACACACACACACACACACACACATGATGACACACACACACACACACACACACACACACACACACACACACACACACACACACTACGCATATCGCATGCATGCTTATGCTCACTTTTGTAAGTGTTGCAATTGCTGTATGATGTACACACATGCATGCATACTAGTTTACAGCATATGTACGCACATATTTTGATTAGTGAGTCAATTATCACAAAGCAGGCATTGTCCAATGAATGCGTTGTTCCACTGGGATTTGTCAAAAAGTGACAATTCTTGGGTACACAAAGAAAACAACTCTGAAACAACCCTGAGGGGCTGTGGCCTCTGTAAACTTGAAACTGAAAATATGAACAAGAGATCTCAGTTTGTATATAAGTGGATTCTATCCCATGGCCCTTGTAAATGTGTTCTTAGATTATGAGTTGATATTGAGTGTGGCTGAATAGGATCAAACATAACTACTGTGTCTTGTACTGGCTTTATGTCTGGGCAAGTATCTTGTACTGGCTTTATGTCTGGGCAAGTGTCTTGTACTGGCTTTAGGTCTGGGCAAGTGTCTTGTATTGGCTTTATCATTTATGTCTGGGCAAGGGTAGCTCTTAACAAAAACCTCTTGATTTGTGATCTACTTTGTTTCCTGTCAAATTGTGTGCATTACATTAATGTATTTCTTTTGCTGTCGGTGTGTTAATATTTTCAGTCATGGATGGGAACATTGGACTATATAGTGTGATAAACAGAGATACATTAAAACAATGATTTGGTAAAAGTTTTCCTTAAAACACATGTGCACACATGCGTGCACACACACGCACACACAACATGCACACACACACGCGTGCGCGCGCACACACACACACGCACACGCACACACACACACACACACACACACACACACACACACACACACACACACACACACACACACACACACACACACACACACACACACGCATTCACACACACACACACACACACGCATGCACATGCACACACACACACACACACACACACACACACACACACACACACACACACACACAAGTATAGAACCATTCATTCACAACTAAGGTTATCATCAAACCTCTCCTGTGAAGAGAACCATATATTATTATGCCTAATGCAGAATTCATGTGATGATAATGAAGGGAAAAGGAAGAAGCACGAGAGAAAAAAGAAGAGTCAAGAGTGGTGCGGTGGGGATGGAAGTGAGAGGTTTGTGAGAGAGTAATTTCCATGAGTTACTAGCAACTGGATGCCCAGCCCCAACTTCTGTCATTAAACTCTCAGAGGAAGATCATGAAAGATGTACATGTAGCTTATTTCTTCCTTTTTTTTGTGTGTATTATGAATTGTAATGTTACGAGAAACAGAAACCGTGCACTCAGCACAGTAAATCTGTAGGCAAGAAATTGAAATTGATCAGTGAAAAAGTTGACTGCGAGAGTGGTGTGCAGCTGGGCATCATATAAAGTGGCAGCGGTACATGTGCTAAGACAGCACACCGTGTGTTCTGTTGTAGAATCAAGCTGCACCGCATGACGACAACCAGGCAGACACTGGAGGGATTTGGCAACAGTGTTGAGGCCTTGAAGTACAAGTATGGTCTGCTGGCCCACAATGGAGCAGGGCCAGTGCCTGAGCCCCTCAACAACTACATGGATGTAAGTCCCTGTCTGTTCTGGGAGCTGTGGTTTTAGTGTCTAATCTCTCAGTGAGGCTGTGGAAAACTGGTTCTGGTGCGGTTACACCATCGTTTTAGGGAACTGCACAGTGATCAGATAAGTCATTTGTTTTATTTTAGTCATGCACTGATGCAGTGTCTTTGGTTAGGTGTTGTATTCATATGATGATAAACATGATTTGAAATGTTTGGCTGGTGTCCAGTTTTTAATGAAGGCAGTGACCACAGAACAATTACGAAAGTGGTAATGATGCAGAGATGTTTCTTGCAGAGATGAATTACGAAAGATGGAATTTGGCTTGATTTGTAGTATACGTCATGCATGTTTTTTTTTCCCTTTTTTTTTCTCTGTCTTGTCCTCTTTCCGGTAGTTACATATAATGTGTTTTTTTTCTCTCTCAATTTTGTCTCTTTTTCCTGCAGTGACAAAACTTTCATGCTGCTCATTCAAACTCTTTCCATGCACAACCACACTCAGATGGGCGTCGTCACAGTTCCAGTTGCCAAGAAGCAACTTGTCAGAAAAGATACTGCTCTACTGCTGAGTCACTTTGGCGGTGTTTTTAAGTGTGGTGCCTGTTCTGATCCAGCACACACCCTGAACGTCCCTACTAAGCCTTGTACTGGACCAGCACAACTGCATGGTTGTAGAGCCAGCATAAAGTGAGATTCCCACCCCGCAAGGCATCACCATGTCCATCCAAGGACTGTCGCTGAAAATTTGCCGATGACCCGACTTTGACAGAGCTACCATGGGCTCGGATGTGGAGAAAGACTTGATGCTGAGGTCACAATGACAACAGGGCATGTAGGACCAGAGAAGTTGAGACTTTGACAGAATGATGATTGGTAGACTTGGTGACATAATGATGATTGAGACTACGATGGGCTGAAGGCCTCCTTTCCATGCTTCGAGGCAAAACTTTCACCTGCTGCAGCAAATAGCAACACTTTCAGTGTTCACACACTTTGCGCTCTCACTCTCTTATATTATGCCCTTAGCAAAATCAATTTTAGGTAGGAGCCAGCTGTGGCCAAAAAGTCCTGCAAATTTATCATGATAGGAAATCAGCCCATGACATCCCAGTTCGCTGCAGCAGCTGGTGGATCTAACTGAATCTAACATAATTTATAAAAAGGTGACGAAGGAAAGAAAATGTCCCCCTCCCACATAAATATAATCGCTTTACTGAGAAGTAGATGGAAAGATTTTACTTTTGAAAGTTTTCTGGAAAAGAGGCTACTTTTGTCAGGGCAGTGTGGGAAAGTAAAGAGAGTGAGCTATGATTCATGTTACAGAATGTTCAGTGTTACAAACTAAGACCTGTATTGTGTTGTGACAGGCTCAGTACTATGGGGCAATTGGTCTGGGAACACCTGTTCAGAACTTCAAGGTGGTGTTTGACACCGGCTCCTCCAACCTGTGGGTGCCTTCCAAGAAATGTAAACTCTCCGACATTGCCTGTTGTAAGTTGATATTGTATTTGGATATCAATCTATTTATCTATATATTTATTTGTATGTAATGTGTGTATAATTATCTGTCTGTCTTTCTGTCTGTATTATACAACATCCTAACTCACTGGGGCACAAATCATATCTAAATCATATGAGAAGTAACAAGACACCAACCGATTGAAAAAACAAAGAATGAAGCAAAATGTCATGTTATCAGTAGAGTTAAAGATATGAGCTTATGCATATAAAATTTTAAAACCTGGTAAGTGTACTTCCCATGTTTGAAAAGAAAAAGAAAAGCAAACCATATAAGCTAGTACGCTGCTGTGGAAAAAAAAAAATCATTATGTCACAGTATTTCAAAGCAATGCACCATTACAGTGAATGCTTCTAATTTGCATAAAAGTGACTGTCTCATACAAAGCTTGAGTGGATAAATGAGCAGGATATTTAAGTCAGATTGAAGCAGAATGCAGCAGTTCAGTTGATTCCGATGTGATGTAGCAAACTGTCAAGCGTTAGGAGTGCATCAGTTGTCAGAAATGGAGAGATTTTTCACCAGCAATGACAAACTTAATATACCAGCAGATCTAGGCAGTAAATTAAGAACAGTTGATGAGCGGTTGGTTTTCTTTTTCTGTGGCAGTGCTGCATAACAAATACGACAGCACCAAGTCCAGTACATACGTTGCCAATGGCACGTCCTTCGAGATTCGCTACGGCACTGGCAGTCTGACGGATTCCTCAGCCAGGACACTTTGACGGTAAGGTGCTACAAAATCCAGTGATAGTTACTGATGTATACATATACATGAAGAAGGTTGTGAAAGTAGTAACTACTTTTAGAGGACAATAGTAAGATCACAGCAGAATAGAGCTCAATGGTATAAATAGGAACAGTTAGTTTGAATTTGTAAAACAAGAAGCTTGCACAAGGCAAAATGGCAGCAACAGCATCAGGTGTAAACCGTTAGTGAAACAGTCCACATGACCCTTTAGAAGTTAGTTCTGGGAGTCAAGTGACAGCTTAAGGAAAAAATAGAAAAAAAAAGCTTGGAGAATCTCAGAATAATGGAGGAAAGAAACATTTGCTCCTGCAGCGACTCAGTCAAAGGGACATAACTCCAGACGTTGATTTTGGGTACTGTTCACCAAGCAGGCATGCAGACAAGAGGCACACAGAGTGAATATGAATGCATGTACCCCCTGAAGGAATATGATTTCATGCCATTTTGCCAGGTTAACACGTTAGGAAATGGAAGGGACACAACTTACAGGCTCATGTGAAATCCCTTATTCAAGGACATTAACTTCATTTTTCTTTATGTTCATTCACATAATATGTATCTTTTCCATAGCTTCAAGCATTCTACAGATCGTAAGCAAAAGAAAAGTAGAATATTTTGTGCACATTTGTAAGGTTTCCCGATGTTATTACTTAGTGCAGGTGTTGGTACCTGTTATTGAATATTTGCTGGAAGGAGTCTTGGAAAATAAGTGATAATGATGGAAAATTAATGGAAGAGTCTGGGAATACTTCCCTTACAAAAAGGAAATCCGTTTAAGCCTTTCTTCAGTGCTAAGACCAGTGTGTGTGTGTGTGGTGTGAATCAAGTCTGCTGTGGTCACTGCAGATCGGCAGCCTGGTCATCACAAAACCAGACGTTTGCCGAAGCCACCCAGCAGCCTGGTATCACCTTCGTGGCCGCCAAGTTTGACGGCATTCTGGGAATGGCCTACAAGCAGATTTCTGTGGACGGAGTGATGCCCCCTTTCTACAATGCAGTGGCACAGAAGAAAGTGGCTAGTCCTGTCTTTTCCTTCTACTTGGACAGGTGAGATTGCTAAGGGTTTTTTTTTCACTCTCTATCATTTTGGTTTGTTTTGTCATTGGTGGTTTTTTTTTTTTTTTTTTTCTGTTGCTTGATTTTCTTCCCTCTTCCCTTTTTGTTTTTCATCTCTGGGTTGAATGATCATGTTCTTTGTTTGTTGTTTGTTTTCTTCTCTGTTGTATGCTGTTTTCTTCTGTGGTGTGTGATGTTTTCTTTGCAGTTATGCTGTTCTTAAGTTGTATGTTGTCTTCCATATTGTAAGTTGTTTTCTTCTCTGTTGTGTGTGGTTTTCTTTTCTGTTACATTTTTTTTTTTGCAGTGTGTTTTTTTTTTTTTCTGTCAGATATTTTAAAAAGAATTCTTAATGAGTCTGCCAAACAACAGGGACAAACAAACAAGGAAAAACAAATAACAGGTCAGGAGGGAAGACAGTGGAAACAGTGGAAACGGAGAACAAGCAATCGCTTAGCTCATATTCCTGTGTATGGCGACCATGCTACTATTGTTTGCACTTTGGAAGGTCTGCGAGCCTCATGTTTGATTTTCTTTGTGATTTGCAACTTGTTCACTTGTTATCAGTACTCTCGGTGGTGACAGAAATATGTGCAAATTTCAGTCTTTTTACTGTCTCTGTCATTGACAGTAATAGTAGTACTGGGTTCGTATGCTCCTTGAAACTCCTTGAATTCTGACAGGGAATTTCAAGACCTTGAAAACCTTTGAAAATCAATAAAATGTGGTTCTGTTGACCAAACCTCCTAGCAAACCTTTGAAAATCAAGCCATTGGCTCCAAAAATCTATGAAGTGGCAAAAAAAAGAAATAGCAGTTTGATTTTTCTGCGCGTCAGGTTTTAATGAAAAACTATTTAAAAACAAATTTTTACAAACATCACGATCCTGGATCGTCTGCGATTTTACCAAAAGAGATAATCTGTAAATTCATCAAAATTGATAAAGTTACAGATTATCTCCCCTCGGGTATATCGCCGACGACGGTTCAGGATCGCGATGATGTTTGTAAAAATTTGTTTTAAAGTAATTTTTTTTTTTTTTTTATCAATCTGAAAGCAGAAAAATCAAACTGCCATTTCTTTTTTCAATTTTTACGCAAGTAGTGTTGAAAGGGTCGTGCGAAAATTTGACTATTTTCTTTCAAAAATCTGTTGTTTCTGTGGTGTTTCATTTTGTGTTTTTTCACAAGAAAGTAAAAAAAATGACTATTTGAAGGAGTGTGTGTGAAAATTGCTCACTTCTTTATTTTCAAACGACATTTTCTCAAAATTGCTTACTTCTTTATTTTCAGGCGCCCGTTTGTGCAAGAAACAATATCTCTGGATCCACATTGATATGCAAGGAGTACAATAGCTCTGGATACCAGCTTTTTTTTAATTTCATTTTTCAGTTCATCAGAAATGATTTCTGTATGCAATAAAAATTTATTCATAAGTCAAAACAGCATGTATCATTTGCTATTTCTATTGGAATAATTCAAAGGCAGTGAAACGCGAAGCCCGATGGCCACCATATGGAAAAAAAATTATTGAAAAAAAAACAGTTTAGATATATAAAAATTCTTTTGTAATTGCATTACTTTAGCTCAGCAAAACAACATAAAATCTTTTTCTATGTGTATCACTATAGCCAGCAAAACAAGAAAAGTCTTGTTTCAAACGCCTAACATGTGATACAATATAGTTCCTTGTCATGAACCTTTTTTTTTTTTTTTTCATCATTTTTGCCCCCATTTTTGGTCCCCAAAGCACACAAGAGCTCTGAAATCGCCCAAATATGTTTTTTTTTCCATTTTTTTTTTCAACATAAACAATAGACAAAAATGAAGAAGTTTTAAAAGAACAATGGTTTAATAATTTTTGTGCCACCTCTTGTCTTGAAATAAGATAAATGCTCCCTTGAAAACTCTTTGAATTTTTTGTTCTTGGGAGTCTGTAGGAACCCTGTTAAGTAGGTGACTGCTAAGGATTAGAATAAAAAGAGCAAATCATTATAGTTAGCATTGAATGGGGGGGGGGGGGTGCCAAGAGTAGAGAAGTTAGGATATTGGCTGTATGTTCTTGTTGCTGTGGTACAGAAAAACAAACAGCACAAAACTGGGGTTCAAGGCCCCATCTTTGTCACTAGCTCAACTTCAAACAAGGTTTCTCTCTCATATTTTGCCATCAGACTCAAAGGTCATGGTGAGTAACAAGGAAACACTGTAAATCAGAACATGCTGAAGAAACACAAGATGACATCTCAACTAATCTGGCACTCAAATTTGATTGATCAAAGCTCTCTTGGGAAGGGAAGGTTTCAGGGAGGGGGTGGGTCATCATCTCCAGGATCGTTGATGACTGGTGTGCTGTGTCTCAGAGACCCCGCCGCAGCTGAGGGAGGAGAGCTGATTCTGGGAGGCAGTGACCCCAAGAAGTACGTGGGCGACTTCACCTACGTGAACGTCACCAGGCAGGGCTACTGGCAGATCCCCATGGATGGGTAAGGGATCCACCAGCCCATACACGCCAATGTTGGCAGACCCAGAGTTCATTATGAATGATTCTGACATTGTACGTATGATATTAGTATCGATATGATTATAGCCCCTGAGAACAGTTACCTCGCCCAAAAGAGCCCCTTGGAAATAGTACAGGATCTTTAAAAACCTGTATATGTAAACTTTCATATGCACTCAGCTTGCCTTTTATTTCTCTCTCCTCTCTCTCTCTCTCTCTGTCTCTGTCTCTGTCTCTTTACCATTCAGAGATGTTCTAACCTTTTGTCTTTGAAAGGTAAATGGGTATCATTATCATTGATATGTCTGTTTCTTTTTTTCATTTCTGCCATTTGTTCTTTCTTTATTTTCCATATGTGTTGTACTGTATGAACTTTCATGAATAATATACTTTCCAGGAAAAAAAAGATCCACCCTCCCACCCCATGCTGTCTTTCAGGCCTCCCACTTCTCTACCAGTTTGGGGGCTTCACTGAAATGCAAAAATGAGAAGGGAAAAAAAAAAAAATATTTCAGCGAAAATGAATTGGGGGAAAGAAATTGTAGTGGCATCTTCAAACAGTTTTCGTTCTGTCAAGCTGATGACTCTGGCGTTATGAAATCTTTTGTAAACTTCCTTGTGAGAGCAGGCAGTTGCCATTTTGTCTGCTGGGTTGAAAGCAAGTTGGTGTCAGTCTCTCATATTGTGTGTCAGAAGGATGCTGCAAAAAAGTGAAAGAGATAGACAGAAGCTGTATGAAGTTATGGTCCTGTCTGTGGTTAGACTGGAAAAAGCACAATATACCGCTTCATGCTTGGACTTGTGTCACATTACACCACTTTGAAAGCAAGTCGGATCTTTTTTGTGTGTGTTTTTGAGGGAAGGTGGAGGTTGGTTTGAGGGTGGTGGGAGGGATGGGAAAGGTGAGGAGAGGGCAAGCCTTCTGGAAATTTTGGTGATCTTTTTGCTTTTCTTCAGTGGGAGGCCTGGTATTAGTGTGGGCCATGACATGGGCTGTGACTTCACTTTTCTTATTGACATGGTGGGTATGGCATCGCTGCCATTGCTTGTTGGAATTTTCAGAAATTTGTATGTGTATTTCAAGCTGCGTAAAACAAAATTTGCATGAGGTTTAACACAATAGTGTAAATCAATAGACAATTTAGAAAACCAAGAATGGAAGTGCTGTTAATTGATATTAAAATTTATGACAAGAGAGAGTCTCACACGATAAATTTCACATCCAAATATATGAATGTATTTATGTGTTCAGTTAGATGTCATTTTTATACTTGTCATCTTCAAACAGTTTGATTTTTGTACAATTTATCACAGAAGCGCGAGTTCATACTTTATTTACACTACAGTTCAGCATTCTCACATTTTTGCTTGGCAAGAGGGAGAGTGAACAGTTGCTTCCCTTAGACCATTCAGCTTCTCACGAAGTCAGGCCACAGCAGTAGTTTGTATGCAGCAGATAGCCCAGAATGCTGTTCTACTTACAATATATGTCAAGCAGCATGAAAAAAAAAAAAAAAACTGAGATAAGCGCAAAATTGCCATTTTTTTTTTTTCTTTTTTGTATTTTCTGAGAGTTTGGAAATGACAGATTAGCATGCAAAAAAAAAAAAAAAAAAAGAGAGAGTCAGTGTTGAGCAATTATCACTTGCCTCACGAAGAGCATTGTTGTCGGGGCTGTGCCTTGACTGAAGCACTGTGTGATGATAAGCAGTTTAGATTGACAGTTGTTGCCTCATTATGACCATTGTGTGTGTGTGGGTGGGGTGGTCGGCAGTTTGTGCTGTCCCATCTTCTGTGCCACCTCAGTGGCATTGCGTCCATGCCGCTCTTTCTGACCGCATGTTTACAGCCCCAGCATCAGCAATTCACAGGGAGCAGCCAGTGTCAAGTTAGCAAGAGGCAACCCACTTGAGGAGACATTGCACTGCTGCCAAGTCACTTTGGTGGTGGTGTTCAGTGGCGCCTGTTCTGATCCAACGTACGCAGGATACCACCTACTAAGCCCCCTACTGACAACAATAATTGCTTTGTTGTGGAGCCGGCGTGAGTGAGTGAGCTATCCCTACGGGGGTGCCACCACATCTGTCCAACAACAGCCCCCATGAACTTGCCGATACTGGTGATCCCAACGGAATCAAACCAAGGCCACAGATGTGACATTATGAGCATTGTTGTCAGGGTGTGACAAGAGCAGTGGACAGTTGCAATGTGTTAAGTAGTTTAGGTTGACAGTTGTTGCCAGATTGTGAGCATTGTTGTCAGAGTGTGTGATAATGATGTGTGGACTGTCACAGAGTGTCTGTGGGTGGGAGCAGTCCCAAGAGCTTCTGCAAAGGAGGCTGTCAGGCCATCGCTGACACCGGCACCTCTCTCATTGCCGGACCTTCCGCTGAGATCAAAGAGCTCAATGCTGCCATCGGTGCCACTCCTCTGGCTCAGGGAGAGGTCTGACTCTGTGTGTGTGTGTGTGTGTGTGTGTGGTGTGTGTGTGAATGAAAGATGTGTAGGTGGGCTAAGGTGTGTGTGTGTGTGTGTGTGTGTGTGTGTGTGTTTGTTTGTGAATGAAAAATGTAGTTGGGCTAAGGGAGGTGTGTGAGTGTGTGTGTGTGTGTGTGTGTGAATGAAAGATTTAGGTGGGCTAAGGGTGGGTGTGTGTGTGTGTGTGTGTGTGTGTGTGTGTGTGTGTGTGTGTGGATGAGTATGTGTGTGGTTTCTAAATGAAAGATGTAGGTGGGCTAAGAGGGGGTGTGTGTGTTGCTTGTGAATGAAAGACGTACATGGGCTAAGGGTGTGTGTGTATGCATGCACGTGTGTGTGTATGCATGCATGTGTGTGTGTATGCATGTGTGTGTGGGTGTAAAAGATGTAGTTAGGCTAAGACTTTGTGTGTGTGCATGTACTAGAGGTAGTAGGGGTAATTTGTCAATGTGTGTATATATATATTTTGGTCTTCATATAGACAAGTCATTCAGATACAAGAATTTGTGGGAAATGGTACATCTTGCAAAGCATTGCTGTACTACACACAGTGCTGTGTAGGCAAAGATAAAGCAAAGCAGTGTGACAGAAAAAAAAAAACATGGCACTTGCTGTATTATGCCACGCAGCTTGGTCTTGTGCAGCACAGTGCAGTACCATGCGTGACAACACAGAGATGAACGATGTTGCTTAGTTCTGTTTTGACATTTTGACTGTGTGAAATGACATGAACGATGAACTGTCATCTGCACATGCATGATTGCTTCTTTATTTTGTACGTGAATTGTGCTGACATGCTTGATTTTTCTGGATGCTGCCCTGTGACCTCAGGTCATGAACATGCATTTCTACCCAGCGTATAGGGAATCATTGGGAATCTGGAAAGGGTTTTCAGTCGTCTTTGACTTTGAATCTGCTTGTCAGCAAGGCAACCAGTGAATGTAGCGACAGTTGCCTAGTGCTACATTTTGTCTGTTTTTTTCTTTTCCTACGTTTCAGCCTCCAAACTATCAAGTAACGGTTGTGTTGAAAAAAAACTTGTATTAAAGTAGTACTTACAATCTTGCCAACCTGATATAGTACAGTGTCATTTAACATTGTGTTGGTTTGCTGTTAATGTAATGAATGACCTGTGCCTAGTGCTACAATTTTTTTTTTTTTTTTTTTTTGTTTTGTTTTTTTGACATTCCAACCTCCAGATTATGACATTACAGGCGTATCAGAAAAAAAAAACTTATATTTAGTTACTTACAGTCTTGCCGATCTGAGTATCTCATAACGTATATGTCATTTCACGTTGTGTCTGCTCGTCAGCGGTGTGTGTGCCCACACCTGGGACTGGTTGAATAGCAATCATGTGGTGCAGGTGGGGGAAAAAGAAAGCCAAACGGGATAGCTCTCTAGCATTTGCTTTTAAAAACAAGGGGGGAAAAAAAAAACCGACTGAAGCCAGTCCATAACACCTGTGCAGTGTGCTTGATATCTGTAGATGGTATACTGTGTACAAACACTGTTTTATTGCTCTCCATGTGTCAAGCCACAGTTGACGCGTATGCAGGAAATAGCGTCAGAGTGTACAAGGTTTCTGTCATGCTCACGGATGATGTTTTTGTCGGAAATGAGTGTGTGTGTATATGTGTATATATATATAATATATATATTTCAGTGATGTATTGATCATTGGTCATGTGGTTTGGTACCCCTCGCACTCCATAAAGAGACGAAAAGCAGCAAAACCTGTTAATTTGTTTTTTTTTTTTTTTTTTCCCTTGATGTTGCAGTACACGATCGATTGCACCAAGATTCCATCCCTGCCAGTAATAGTCTTCACGTCGTCGGAGGCAAAAAATTCTCCCTGGCTGGTACACAGTACGTCTTGCGGGTGAGTCGGGTCTTCATGGTTAAGCAAACGTCTGTGGGATTCAGTTGATTCTCTTGTATTGACACAGTATGATAAAGTTATTATGGTTTACAGTCACGTTTAGAGCTTACCAGCTTCACACTGTACAAGCGTTATGGCAATTCGTATTTGTGTTGGGAAAGCATTTGGTGATGTTATTGTGTCAGTTACTGGGGGGGTTTGTTTTTTTTGGTTTTTGATTTAACGAGCAGCAGATATCTTGAGTGATTTGTTAATTGTTTTACATTCAAAATTTACCTTACCTCCCTGTGTGATTGAATTATACCCTGCTTGTATTTGTGATTGAATTGTACCTTATCTTATTGTGTGATTTTTTTTTTTTTTTTTTTTTTACTTCTTTGTGTGATTGATTTGTATCTTACCTCTGACTGAATTGTATCTTTGTGTGTACCCTTACCTCTTTGTGTGGTTTAGTTCCATCTCACTTCTTTGAGAGATTGAATTCACTTTACCTCATGTCTGATTAAATTCCACCTTCACCTTTGTGTGATTATATATTCATTTATACTTCTGATTATGACTGAAGTTAACCTTACCTCTAATTATAATTGAAGTCGACCTTATTCTAAACTATGATTCAAGTTGACCTTGCCTCTGATTATGATTGAAAGCTACCTTATCTCAGAGTTGACTGACCGACCTTGCTTCTAAATATGATTGAAGTCGACCTTGCCTCTAAATATGACTGAAGTCAACCATGCCTCTAAATACGACCCAAAGTTGACCTTGCCTTTAAGTATGACTGAAGTAGACCTTGTCTCTAAGTATAACTGAAGTCAATATGACTGAAGTCAGCCTTGTCTTTAAATGTGACTGAAATCGACCTTGTCTCTATGTATGACTGAAGTTGACCTTACCTCTAAGTATGACTGAGGTCGACCTTACGTCAAGAGTATGACTGAAATTGACCTTGCCTCAAAGTATGACTGAATTTGAAGTCAGTGTTACCTCTGTAATTGAAGTCCACATTATCTCTCGATGAATGATTTGAAGTTATCATCCCTCCTGTTTTGAAGCCGACCTTGCCTGGAACAAGCAAAGCGTATTTGTTGGGCTGTTCTGATCATTGTTACGTGTACTGTCATCCGATAGTTATCTCCCTTTGGACTGTTTGCAGGCACACCTCATATTGTAACTCCCTTGAAAACCCCACTTTGATACAGACACAGCACCCTTCTGTTCCCACATTCTCCTCTTTTAGCACATGTGTAACCTGATGTCACCTCACTCTTCCCTCTGCCCCTTCCCGCCCCCCTCCTCCACCCTGCGTGTTTTCCAGGTGTCGTCAGGAGGTAAAACAGTATGCCTGAGCGGCTTCACAGGCCTGGACATCCCCCCGCCCGCAGGCCCCCTGTGGATCCTGGGAGACGTGTTCATCGGGCCCTACTACACAGAGTTCGACCTGCAGAACAACCGCGTGGGGTTCGCCCTCACCCGCACCTCCGCTGCACTCCGTTTCTCCTCAGATCGTCACTAGGCTGCGGCCTGCTTGCTGGCAGTGCTCTCACTTTCTGTGAAACCAGCTTCTCTTGTTTCGGTGGTTCTGGCAGTGACTGCGCAGTCAGATCCTTCTGTTTGATAGGACTTCTTAAAACTTTTTTTGAGCAGGTAAACTGTTTGATCACAATCCTCCCACCTTCCTGCCACCATTCCTCCCCTACCCCGCTGTTCCTTACAAAATTGTCAAACAAAAAAAGGAAAGGGGAATTGATAAGAATCTGAAGTGTCAGCATGTGCTAATTGTAGTGGACATCCACATGGCACGTGGTTAGTGTCGCTGACAGTGCAGACTGAGACACAGAAGGTGAGAGCACTGCTGCCAGCACAATAGGATTGGGCGTGGGATGCTGTGAGATAGCTAGACAGCCTCGCATGTGCTGGCTGCTGCGTGTTTGATCCCACACGTCAACTACAAACGTTTGACCCCGCACGTCAACTACAAACATTTGACCCCACACGTCAGCTACAAACATCTCTTTCACCTCCAACCACCAGTTCAACCAGTTCAACACCATGGCATAGTTTTCTCATGTCAGTTTGATCTCAGTGCTGTCAGGCCTGGGTAATGGTAACTCCCACTTCAGTGGAGCAGGCTCTAGTCCCAAACATTGTCACCTGTTTGGGGGAACATGAAGATGTGATTGTTAACTCTGTTAATTACCTAAGGATCTGATTTCTCTATGTGCTGTTGTGGTGGTTGGATAGTTGTATTTCATGCAGAATAAGTTTCATGTATTATTTAGTTGTTTTTTTTTTTTTTTGTGGTAATATTTTTTTGATGAGAAGCAAAATATTTGATACTAGATGTGAGAGACAGGCAGCACTGTCTTAAGCTCTGACATAATGCAAATCGATGGAAACTTGAAGATGTATGTTTTGTTTTTGTTTATTTTCTAATGTTGGTCTTTGTATGCATGTTTGCTTTCCTTGTCTTTCATGTGAGATTTAGTTTTGTTATCAACAGACACTCCGTTTCAGATTTATATTTTTCAGATTAATTGCTGTGCCATAGGTTGTTTTCTTTCTGTTTTGTTGTCTTTAAAGCTTTCCTGTTTGGAGAGATAAACCATATGTGGACTGTGGAGATGGACTTTTTCTGTCAGTTGAAATAAAGAAAGCCAAAGTATATTTGAGAACCATTCCACAACTTGACTAGATTGGCAAAGAAGTGTTGAAGCTTGTAGCTGTAGATACATGTAATTTTTTTGTGACTGGAACTCGAGGCTTAATTATTTTTGTTGTTGCAGTTTTACAAATGGGTTCAGACAAAACTGAAAAATGTGTAAACTCATCCACAATGTGCACATAGAATTGCATATTTGTTACTTTGTTATACATGCACAGAGTTACTGTTTGTCGCTTCAGAAACAAACCCTATCAAAACAAACACTATCAAATCACTACAATTACAGATAAGAACTCTACTTCCACAAGGGACATTCATGGAGACAGTCAAAGGCATGTATAAGGGAGACTTTAGATTTTCATACGTTAATTTCAGTAATGGCAGTGTAGGTATTGGTCAGAACAGAGTCGAGCTGTGTTCTGTGTCAGTTTCAGCTGTATCAGTTTATTAATGCCATAGAGAATGACAGTCATCAAGTTCTTCATTTAGTGGTGTTGAGAGTGATGATAGCTTTGTCATCTGATTGTGTTTTGTTTTGACACAGTGTCATGTGTAAAATGCCTCAGTAATGTTCTCATGCTGTAGACTAGTACTTCTTGCAACGATGAACAGCTGCCTTCACTTTTTCCCCATCCTTCCTTCCCTTTTTTTTTTATCAAGATACCGGTGTTAGTTGATCCCTCTGTCCATTCCACACCTTTCCCTCCCCCTAAGTCTGTGTCCTGTGTCTTTTAGGCCTGTTACGTCCATCAGGAAAGGTCTGGTCACTTAGGGTGGGTCTTTCTTTCAAAGGAAGAAAATTATTACATAGGGTGGGTCTCTTTTCCAAAGGAAGAAAAAAGATTTAGTTATTGTGCTTGCTTTTTCCTATGCCTCACCATTTTATGGTCGTGCCGGGCAAGTTTGAAGGAAAGCAGTTGGCAGATCATTTGGTGACTTGAATGATCAGAACTTGTTCCTCACTTCAGTGGTTCCCTCCATGTTGTTTATTTAGTACATGGTGAAGCACTGTGACTTTGGTATTTCCTGGAAGAGTACAAAATGACAAGTGCAGTTGCATTTGACACAGAATCTGAAAGAGAAGACCAATTTTTGTTGACGGAGAGGAGCGACAAAAGCAGCAACAGAAAACAAAACATAACAAAGAGCAGCCGGCAGTTTGCAGAGTGCATGACCTTCTTGATTTCTCTGATTGGCTAATCGTCGCCACTGTGTGAATGTCTCGCCTGTAAAGTTGAACACATCCAACTTGCCAAACTGGGCGAGAATTTGCTCCGATGCTTGCTCGGCTAGGTGATCACCATGATCAAGAATTAAAAAGAGAGCACACTGAGAGACGTTTCTTGCATGACATAAGAGCATGCGGTGAAATGTGTGATTTTCTATTATTCCAGCACAGTGAGAGACTTTCTTTGCATGACGTAAGAATAAGCGGTGAAATGTATGATGATTTTCTGTATTCCAGAATGCCTCTCATGCTCCCGGCAGGGAATGAAGGGAAAGTGTTTCGATGATTATGATTATGTCTGAACAACTAACCGTCCGAGGGTGTGTGTGTGTGTGTGTGGGTGTGTGATAAAAGTCAGAATCATGACTGTTAGTGTCAAGTTTGTCTTGGATGACTTCGGATAATGATAATGCACAGTGTTGCTGGTTTGTGTGAGTGTGTGTCAAAGCAACCAAAATAATAGGGATTTGTCGGTTTTTCACAGATAGAGACCAGTTGGGGGTAAAAAAAAAAAAAAGATAGTTTGCATCGATTCATGAAATTCAGGGACACGAACCAAACCAAGTCACTAATTGTTGTTGGGTGAAGATGCTGGGTGTCTCACATGGTCCTTACCCTTTGTGTGATGCCCCTGGTGGTGTGGCAGGTATCCCAGCAAGGGCAGACAATCTCTTCTGAGCGGCTTCACAGGCCTGGACATCCCTCCCCCCAGTGGACACTGTGGATCCTGGGAGATGTCTTCATCGGCCGCTACTACACCGAGTTTGACTTTGGCAACAACCGTGTGGGCTTTGCTGACAGCAAGTGAACAGGGCTACAGGGTTAAATACACTTAGTACAGGAAAGGGACATCAACAGGCATTATACACTTAGTACAGGAAAGGGACATCAACAGGCATTTTCCACTGATTGTTAACGCACAGGCTGCACACTGACATGCACGCACATCCACACATTGTTACACGAGCACACACAGTAAGGGAATAAAGATGCAAAGATTGGCTGCTGAAAGTGAGGAGAGGTAGATGAAGTCTGCTGATAAGGTTTGGAGGCTATGAAGATGACGCCTTACTTTTTCACTGCTCATCCTGTTGCATGCTTGCTTTGTTTACAAAAAAAAAACAAACGCAAAACAACCTCTATTCACTGTCTTGTATGATTTGTACACTTTGATCATGTTTTATTAATAAAGTGTGCTTAAAAAGACCTGGATCAAAGAGTGTGTGTGTGTGTGTGAGTGAGAGAGGTTTAAAATGTAAAATGCTTTATGTGGGAGTGGAAAATAGCAAGTTTCAGTGCGTACTGAGTTGAGACAAATGCCATGATAAAATAGAAGAGCATCCACAAACATGGCAGGTGGAATGTGTCTGCTTTTTTTTTTTTTTTTTTAAATCAAAGGATTAAAAAAAAAAGTCATTACGTAGTATAATGATGTTTGGTGTAAGGTACGTGTATTCTGGAAAAGCTCTTTAATGGCAAGTTTTGGTTGGAAAAGCACTCCCTGTCCCCACCCCAGCGCCCCATCCCACCCACCCACCCAGCCTTCCTGCTTCTTCCTTCCTCCCCTTTTTAAAGGAAAACAACAAGGAGAAGTAAGTATACCATGAGATTGAAAAAAAATGATGTGAACCCAAATGGCACTGCCTAAGCTTTTGTTGTGCCCATTCCTCTTTTTTTGTGTGCTCTCTGTGGTGGCAATCCCATGATGATAAGATGCCACTCCTGTCTTGGGTGCTTTTTCTGTGGTGATATACGGTGAAGCTCGCTACATTAATACTAAAGTATTTCATGTCCAACGTGATCACAGCAATCACCACGTTTATTAGTTTTAAAGCGTGGCTGATGCAACGACCCTGAATAATTTAAGAACGTGTGGAACAAACAGTGTGGACACATGGTTATGTCATGCAAGACATACATATGCACACAGAGCGCTGACAATTTCCACACATCGTGTTGTGCATTCAGTGTTGCCATGGTAATGTGTCACATTACAAACACAAAGATAATACAACTGACGATTGAAAAACAGATGTGTACGAAGCACAGAGAGATAATGCAGACGCACACAAGCATGCGTACATACAGAAAAGTATTTTTGGCAGGAATGTATTTGATGATAAGACGAATTAAAAGCCTGTATTGACTATGAAATAACAAAATCATACAAAGACTATGCAACATATCCTGACGGTGAAAGTTTGTAACAGTCTTGCTAAAACATGGCTGTCATCATTTACTGTTTGGCCGGACTTTTGCACTACGTGTTCCGTTACAGTCTTGCATGCTGGTTTGTCTCGCTCTGACAACTTTCCTACACATTCAAAATGTCATTCACCATTTGCTTGTTTTGTCTGTCTCAGACTTCCATACCTGATGAATGAAACATTGCACATCGACTTGTCTGTAGTGACTGTGAAATTGACTGTTAAAAATTGATTGTAATTAACATTTTTCATGCAGACTTCGGAAACAAAAAAAAAAAAAAAAAAAAAAAACCCAATCTGCCTTGGGCTTAAGTACAGAGTGAACATATTTGTCTCAAAACCAGATTTCTATCGGTAATCTAAATCAGTTTACAGAGCATGGGCGTCATGCACTAAAGTCTCTCCATCCTTGGCATAGTTGATAAATGCAGTGGATCGTTCCAAAAAGGTTGCACCTGGAACCGATGTTTCTGGTCACAATGAAGGTAAGCGTACTGATGCTCCTCCACCTCAGTAACCCTCCCTCCTCCCTGCTTCCACCCCCCCCCCCCACTCGATATTCCTCGTGCTTAATACTCCTTCCTGCGAGTCGCTTCTCAACACACCTGCTTCATAACCCCTTTGTCCAGTAATCATCCTTCTCAATATCTTTCCCCCCCCCCCCCCCCCCACCCACTCCCTTTCTCAATACAGGACCACTCACAAGGAAGAAGAAAAAAAGCTCTAGCTCTGGGAAAGAGGGGTACGAAAGGATATAATAATCTTTCGCATGCCACAGATGACGACCACACGGCGTGCACACATAAAGACACGTCATGGGCAAGCAGGGGGGGATTATCGACCAAGGGGAAGCACCGAGCCTAGGAAGTATCGAGCAGGGAATCTATCAATAAGGGGGAATATCGAGCTGACCCCAAGTGAGACCTGAAACTGTCAACGCTGAATACATCTTAACTAGCGGAATATTTACAGAGTGCAAGCCGGCCTTAGCTGCCAGCAATCTCAAGCACAGAAAAGAGCTAACGGACAACTAACAACATGACAACCTCACGATAAAGGATGAAACGTAAGCTTACAATTTCATCTGCATGAAACGCTCGCATCCACGCCAATCCGCAAAACGATGCTGCAGGAATGAAACACTTTGACACTGAAGTTTGACAATAATTATGACAACTGTATCTTGACAG
>JADBJO010009022.1:0-2500 GCA_016801955.1 Conus betulinus | reverse complement strand
ATATGCTCACCTGTGTTCATCATGATTTACCACAGCGCACAATTCCACACGCAAGTGCGTGCGTGCGTGTGTGTGTGTGTGTGTGTGTGTGTGTGTGTGTGTGTGTGTGTGTGTGTGTGTGTTTTTGTGTGTGTGTGTGTGTGTGTGTGTGTGTGTGTGTGTGTGTGTGTGTGTGTGTGTGTGTGCAACTGGCTGAAATTCCCCTCATCATCCTCCCCTTCCCAACCATCCCTACAACTCTTTCCCACACCCCCTGCTCCTCCTAACCCCACAACCTCAGGGGCCAAAATCTTGCGGAAAATTCAAAAGCATTGAAGTGTTGAGCTGTGTTCAGATTTTTGATCATACACTCTCAACTAAAAACCTTTAATAAATCGTGAAGGGTCAGGCAGACACTTCACACAATACGACTTGAAACGACAGGACAATGACGATACTGTCGCTGCTACTGCTTCAGTGTGAGAGAAAAACTTGAGATTAACTCTCGCCCTTCCAATCAGAGAGTGTGTGCTTACTCTCACCCACTCTCTTCAACATTCACCTGGAGAGAATTCTGACTGACTCACTGGAGGGGACATCAAGGCTCAGTAAGCATGGGGGCAGGATGGTAACAAACCTACGTTTTGCCCATGGCCTCGACGGACTAGCAGGAGAGGAGCAGGAACTAGCCAACTTAGCAGAGCGCCTTGACAAAATGTTCTACAGCATTCAGCATGGAGATCAGCGCCGAAAAAGACAAAACTGACGACCAACAACACCAACGGCATCAGCACTAACATCGCTGTGGAGGGAGAAAAACTAGAGGCATTTCAGAGCTTCAAGTTACCTCGGGGCCATTGTTTCAGATGAGGGATCGAAACCTGAAGTGCTCTCCAGAGTTGCGCAAACGACAGCGGCGCTAGCCGGTCTAAGACCCACCTGGAATGACAGAAACATCACAATCAGCTCCAAGATCAGACTGATGCGCTCCCTGGTCATTGCCACATTTCTCTATGCCTGTAAGACGTGGAATCTGACAGCCGAACTTGAGAGAAGGGTTCAGGCATTTGAGATGAACTGCTTCCGCAGGATCCTTGCATCTCATACAAAGACGACATTACCAGCTTGGAGGTCCAGACCAGAGTAAGGCAAGCCATTGGACCATACGAAGACCTGCAGTCCACAGCGAAAAGAAGGAAAATAAGATGGTATGGTCATGTATCAAGATCAACAGGACTTGCCAAAACCTTTCCACAAGGAACAGTGCGAGGAGGCAGAAGGAGAGAAAGACAGAGAAAGAGATGGGGGGGAGGGGGGGGGGGCAGTCTCAGAACCGGGATCAGTGGAGGAAGCTGGTTGCGAAGTCTTCTATCTGTGGCGCCCCAATGATCTTCAAGATTCCGGGATAAGTGATAAGGTGATAGGTGGGACCAGTCACAGATAGTTACTATTTTTGGTGCACAGGATTGAGGGAAAGGGAGTGAGGGGTGGGGTGGACGAAAGGATGGTCAACATGAAAACGCACCAAAAATAGGAACTGGTTTTCTGATTGGTAGAGAGAGAGGACTGCGGCGTTTTTACTCGATGGTTCAAGTTACGCACCAGTCCTACTACGTGAGAGGTCAGCGTCAGCGACACGAAGTATCCCGATTTAGTGCATTCCGTTGTTGTCTGTTGTCTTTCCTACTGGTAGGTGAAGGGGCCTGGGGGATCATCTCCTTCACCATTGTTCTGATCAACACAGCCACACCCGTCCTGGCTCCCTCCCCACCCTCGTTTACTCCTACGCATTTGGGGGGTACATCCGTGGACTCATCCTGACAGGTAGATAGCGCGCGCGTGTGTGTGTACGTGTGTGTGTGACACATACACACACAAATACACGCATACATACACACACAAACGTACGCGCGCGCGCGCTCACACACACACACACAATAGAATAGGACACATATATAAGGTTAGTACATGCACATGCAAATTAACAGACACAAACACGCGCGCGCGCGCGCGCGCGCGCACACACACACACACACACACACACACACACACACACACACACACGAAGTATGCGTGCACCGATTATGCACACACGCATTCTCGTACACAGTAGATGCACCAACATTGCATGCACATACGCACGAACACATTTCAGCAATTGATTTACGTAGGGATAAACGACAGTCGATGTCGAATGACAAAACACACACACACACACACACACACACACACACACACACACACACACACACACTTCAACGCCTGATGACAAAACGTGAGAATCACCGTTTCTGCGAATGCGTACATACACAAGCATGCACGCGCACACGCACACGCACGCGCACACACAAACACACAGATACACGCACGCACGCGCGCGCACATATCACTAACACAGACACAGAGACACACACACGTAAACTCACATAAACGCACGTAGGCGCGCGCGCGCGCGCGCGCACACACACACACACACACACACACACACCACACACACCACACACACACACACTGACCACAC
>JADBJO010009021.1:70000-82500 GCA_016801955.1 Conus betulinus | reverse complement strand
GAGAGTGTGTGGGTGTGTGTGCGTGTGTGTGTGGTGTGTGTGGTGGTGTGTTGTGAGGAGAGAGAGAGAGAGAGAGATAGAGAGAGAGAGAGAGAGAGAGAGAGGAGAGAGAGAGATCCCTGGGAGGTGGAGAGGGGGCGGGGCGAGATAAGGCAGAGGGATAGCGAAGATATAATGAAATGAATCCGTGAATCACCCGAAAGGATTCTTTGATTCTTGTGCGCGCAGTCCGAGCAAGTTCAAGTTCACAAACACAACACACACACACACACAAACCACACCCCCACACCCACACACATTCCAGACCGCCGATCTGGCAAACTCGCAGTTGATCAAATTTGACGGAAAATTGATGATCTTCTTCAACAGCCAGTTCAGACTGACCCTGGGGCTTTTTCTTTTTGTTCGTAGTTGTGAAAAACAAAGGGAAGAAGCGGAGGGAGGCAGAACATGCCCAGAATAGATGACCTTTAAAAGCAAACAAAAAACAAAAACAGAAAAAAAAAACCCGACACGCAAGCAATCCGATTGTGAAACCGTTTTTAACGGCATCTTCTGCCTGAAGGATAAATCTGACTCCCATCTTGATCACACTTCCTGTCAGACCCTCACCTATCTCCCCTTTCTCTCTCCCTTCTTCCCCCCCCGATCCCCCCCCCCCCCCCCCCCCCCCCCCCCCCCCCGTCTCTATCTTTCTCACCACGCATCGTTGTTCAAGACTAAGAAGCTCCCCCAAATGTTCACGATTTCTATTTTAAACAACAGCCACTAAAACCAAACTAACACAGAAAGCAAGTGTTGCCAGTTTTGGAATTAGTTCATTTACGCATGAAATTTATAGTGAATATAGTGAGAACAAACTGTTCGGTGAAGTGCGTGAATTATTCGTGTCCAATAAAAAGGACGAAAAGATGAGGCAGTGTGAGCTGGTTAGGGTGAGGTGGGAGTGGGGGTTCTCAATCTCTCTGAATTCTGTTACCTCTCTTTTGAAAACTCTCTCTCTCTCTCTCTCTCTCTCTCTCTCTCTCTCTCTCTCTCTCTCTCTCTCTCTCTCATAGAAACCATCGACGGAAGGAGAATCTGGCATTAAAAGAATTCCCCATGATCAATACTGTCCGTTACCACCAGTGCCTCCCTCCAATCATCCTGTGTCACCCCTCCCCTTCTTTCCTCCTAACATCGTTCCATTAAACTCATTTGCTCGTCTCACTTTTTTTTTTGTATTATGGATGGGAGAGCGCAAACGAGACACCGGTTTATCTTGCAAATATTAGCACGTGGTGTGTGTGTGTGTGTGTGTGTGTGTGTGTGTGTGTGTGTGTGTGTGTGTGTGTGTGTGTGTGTGTGTGTGCGGTGCGCGCGCGCGCGCGTTTCTATATGTGTGTCTGTATGTGCGTGTGTGCATATGACGCATACAGTGTGGGCTAGGGTGGAGAATTGCGCCACTTTGAGTTTAAGGAGCGAAGACTGGTAATTGCGATGCAGTTATTGTCGATTCTTAAAAAAACGTCTTTCCCCAGGTAGTTTTCTTTAATTTTTTCATTGTTATCGTCACCATTGAGAAGAAGCTAAGATAGAAACAAACACACAAAATTAAGCGCACACTTACTCCCACGACAAACATGATACAAAACAGTCGTTAGACAAGTTTCTTGTGGACCTCACAAACTCCATAGAAATGTACACAAAGTACTTCCAAGATCGCCATCAAACGACAAATTATTAATCTCATCGTGACAACAAGCTGCGCAAAAATGTTTTTTGTGCATTTTATGTTATGTTAATGTTATTTATTTATTTATTTGTTTTCTCTATTTTTTGTCTATCTATATATTTATTTACTGCTGTCTCTTCTTCTGTGCCACTTCAGTATCTGGAAGAAGTGTGTGCAAAGTTATCATCAAGTATTGCCACGAATAAATCATCCATCCATGGCACGATTTATTCTTGTCACAGATTTAGTCTTGTCGGAACAAACCACAGTTACATGATAGAACTGAACGAAGAAGATCATTGTTAGGGTTGAAAACATCTAAATACAAGAAAAAGAAGAAGAAAAAGACGACGATGACGACGACAATGAAGAAGAAGAAGAAGAAGAAGAAGAAGAAGAAGAAGAAGAAGAAGGAGGGAGGAGGAGGAGAAGAGAAGAAGAAGAAGAAGAAGAAGAAGAAGAAGAGAAGAAGAAGAAGAAGGATTGATTGATTGATTGAATCTTTAATGGGTATAGAATCAGGTATAGTGCAGGCCTTTTTACAATTCTGCCCACTAATAAACAAACAATGGAAGGTTAAAAAAAATGCTACAACCTGTAACAACGACCAATCAGTAATAATTGGATAACACAACAAACAACTATCATTTACACACACACACACACACACACACACACACACACACACACACACACACACACACACACACACACCACACACACACACACACAGAGGAGGAGGAGGAGGGGAGGAGGAGGAGGAGGAGGAGGAGAAGAGGAGGAGAAGAAGAAGAAGAAGAAGAACAACAATAACTATGCACACCAGAGTGAGCACCCTGGTAGATAGTACTACCGTGAGTGGTCTAATATCACATGTGTATAGACGTTAAATTGAAGACCTACCACCGTGAGTATTAAGATCTGAAACTGCGCAGCATTTTTCCTGATGATCTCTTGACCCTAATGGACGTTGTATTCAGTGAAATAGAATACAAAATCAATGCTGTTCTGTCCCACTCTCTACTATTGATACGGTCGCTCTGTTTCCTATTCATCAGTTTTATCACTTAAAACTGATTCAAGCCAGCATCACTGTCGGCACATACACCCAGAGTACTTGCATGCAGTTAGGTTCCTTTTCTCATCCAGCGATGACAGATCAATGAAGGGTTGATGTCCAGATCCTCCCCTTTTAATGTCCTGATCTCCTTACCCCCCCCCCCCCCCCCCCCCCCCCCCCCCCTCTTCGCCCCCACCCCTCCAGGCCAGGCGTGAAGAGGCATGATTCATGGAATCTTCTGTTGCGGACGATCGAACCGTTTATTCCTGAAACCCGACACCGCTGGTGCCAGCGAAATGGAATTTCCACAGACTGTTCTTCTGGATAATCTCCTTCATCACAGACAGTGAACTTTCTTCCTTCCCCCTTCACCCCTTCGACCTCCGTCTGTGTACATGATCTATTCTCCCCCCTATTCGTTTTGTTCTTGATGTCAGTGTGGCCTTGGGAGTTTCATTGGGTTCGGTATATCTCAGACCTGTGAAGACAGAAACTCGGGACAGACACGTTTTTACGTTTTTCTTTCTTTTTTCTTTCTGCTGTCTCCTCTCTGTGCCACTTCAGTGTCTTTATCCCCACGTCACTCATTCTGCTTCTATCCAGGCCTGGGAGATACAGACACCTGTAGAATTAGTCAGAAAACTTCAGGCAACGTTCTCTGAAACGCATCCATTAACTGGATGAAACTCTACTCTGTGGTTCCAGTCTTCCTAGGTGAGTCCACAGCAAACTCAACTCTGCGTAGGAACCAGTCAGGGCCGAAAAACACTGTAAGTAAATTTATGGCTCTGACGGGAATTGAACCCACTATCTCCTAGCCGGGAATCCACGACACAAATCACTGCGGCTTAGCGGCTGGTGCGTGTCAGTGTTTTTAGGGGTACAGGCGTCTCGTGACTGATGAATTGTTCTTGCTGACATCCACCAGCTGCCTCTGAGAGACGACGAGGAAACGTCATTTATCATGTGACCTTGTGCGGCCCCTACCTTACTAAGGGACACAAGCGGCGCTCCAATCGTTCGGAACAAACATTTGACGGTCTAATTCCTTCTGGTCTCTAACTGTGTACTAGAACCCGATCCCCACTGCCTTGTTTAACAGGACCCCTGTAGATCACGTCACTTTCAGCGAACGTGTCTGTCTCTGGAAAGACGGTTAGATTTGTAGTTTATTTTTTTCAATTTGTTTAGAGACTTTTTTGTTTCAATTACTTGATATCTTGGGTGTTTTTTTTTTTTTTTAATTGACAAATAACATTCTGTTGAAATTGAGATTATGATTAGGTAGCTGTGCCTGATCAAAATCTTCTATATGTATGATTGTCTATTTATGAATTCATCTTACACATAAACATTTATGATTTTTTTTCTTCTTGCAGTGGGACCCCAAGGCACATTTTGTATTCACTGACAAAACAATTTTGTCAAATGCCCCACTGAAATATGTAGGTATCGTACTTGTAAAAATGTAAGGAAATGATGATAAATTCACATATACTATAACAGCTTGTTAGCTTTGTGGCAGTAGATAAGGGTAAAAGAAGAAAAACAAATTCCCGAATACTTCGAAGCAGCCAGTGTGTTCTGATCAAGCTTTCTGATTACAGCCGAAGGAAAAAGTCTCCAACCACAAGATAATACCTTCCCCCAGCATCGTCCAAACGTGCCCAAACCCGTTCCCCTGACCTCACATGTTCACAGCCGCTTCTTCTGTAGCTCATGGGAACAACGGGGACCAACGGGCTTTTGAATTGACCATTTCCCTGCAGGCTCATAGCGAAGTCTCCGAGAGTAATGTCTTGTTGGTGACCTTCTCGTCGACTCTATCAACTTGGAAAGCCAACTATAAAGGAGGCAAAGGGTACCACCAACGTTAACAGAGACTGCAAGGTCAGTTTCCCACTCCTCAATGCCTTGGGGAGGTGTTCCTCAGCTGGATAATATGTGACATATGATGAGAGAGAGAGAGAGAGAGAGAGAGAGAGAGAGAGAGAGAGAGAGAGAGAGAGAGAGAGAGCAACACACAGACACTCAGATACAGTCACACAGATACACAGACACAGAGATAAACACACACACACACACACACACACACACACACACACACACACACACACACACACACACACACTCACACACACACACACACACACACACACACACACACACACACACACACACACACACACACACACACACACACGCAAACACCCCACCGTAGGCACACACGCATGAATCCTTTAATAAATAGTACAAGCATGCAATCTTCCCATCCATCATTGAAGACATTTAAGAACAGTTCATCGATAAATGGAAAGGATGCATTAAAAGCTGGGTGCAAAGGAAATGGGGGATTGTTTAAAATGGAAACAGAATTGCTTCCCCTGAAAATGAATAAATGAAAGACGTGTCAAGTTACAATGGCCGGCGAAATGGATTCTGTGCCGAGACTTCCTTGACAGAGCACAGAAAATGGGCCACCTTTCCTCCCTTTCCTGACTGGACACTTGCCACTCAACTGCTAGCCAAGAGAAATAAAGGGAACGAGAGGATGATAGGAATAAATATGAATGAATAACTTTGACACTAAAATATCAACTCAGCCTTATAAGCACGTGCACACACGCGCGCGCGCCCGCGCGTATGTGTGGTGTGTGTGTGTGTGTGTGTGTGTGTGTGTGTGTGTGTGTGTGTGTGTGTGTGTGTGTGTGTGTGTGTGTGTGTGTGTGTGTGTGTGTGTGTGTGTGTGTGTGTGTGTGTGTGTGTGTGTGTGTGTGTGTGCGTGTGTGTGCGTGTGTGTGTGTGGTGTGTGTGTGTGTGTGTGTGTGTGTGTGTGTGTGTGTGTGTGTGTGTGTGTGTGTGTGTGTGTGTGTGTGTGTGTGTGTGTGTGTGTGTGTGAGAGAGAGAGAGAGAGAGAGAGAGAGAGAGAGAGAGAGAGAGAGAGAGAGAGAGACACAGTGTATGCTGTTGCTATTGTCAAGACTTGTACAGCATGATGGCTGACGTGGTGTGTGAATGATATATACATTGAATGTAAGTTGTCAGTTTGAAAATGTACAAGTACACAGACATAGCTCACATTTTCAGTAACTCAAATGTTCACAATCCTGTTTGATGCATCATAAATTCACACACACACACACACACACACACACACACACACACACACACACACACACACACACACACACACACACACTAAAACGTCTGGCTGAAGCGTCTTGGGAAGAGCTTAACCAAAGCTCTAGAATACTGTGCTTGTGCTCCAACGGAGGGAAAGATGAGACCTGTTTTGCACGAATATTAAATGTAGAACACATTACCATAGCCGTCACTACTAATGGTCAACTCTAATTCTCTGACCTATCTATATTTGGCAGACATATCCGTCTGTGGTCTATCTCATTTTTTTTCCAGCTTCATGAAACAACTGTTGAAAATCTCATTAAATGATCACTCTTGTTAGAATGTCACTTTCTATTTTTACAATATTTGTACATTTCATGTAGCATGTCTTATATTGTATAGCGTACAAAGCAGTAATTGTAAGTGATCATGATTTTGTACGAATGGAAACATTGCTGAAAATGTGATTCACAGCTTTACACCTTCAGCAGTTGAAAACATGTGATTCACAGCTTTACACCTTCAGCAGTTGAAAACATGTGATTCACAGCTTTACACCTTCAGCAGTTGAAAACATTTGATTCACAGCTTTACACCTTCAGCAGTTGAAAACATGAGATTCACAGCTTTACACCTTCAGCAGTTGAAAACATGTGATTCACAGCTTTACACCTTCAGCAGTTGAAAACATGTGATTCACAGCTTTACACCTTCAGCAGTTGAAAACATCTTTATGCAGAGGACGGACAGAATTTTTTTTTTTTTTAAATGTACATTCATCGTTCTGCCATGTTTGGTCATGCTGACACTTGGAATTGCTGAGGAAAATGCCAATGTTGGAATTTACCACAAAAGCACAGAGAAAGTACAATATACTGGCTCAAACGCGCACACTAAGACACACATACACTCATGCATTTGGTCATATATTTATCAAGCTTCTTACCCATAATAGGATTCACCATGTTCGTTTGCAGCATATGCATTCAGATCATCTGCATGCAGTTTGTTTTTTTGGTTAACAGAGAGATGACCGACCAAGGAAGCTTAATGTTCAGGCTCTTTCTTTTTCAATTTACAAGCCCCCCCCCCCCCCCCCCCCCCCCCTTCCCTCAGGGCGTGCATGGAGAGGCGTGATTCGTGGAATCTTCTGTAGCTGACGATCGACCATTTGTCAGAAACACGCACAAACACACGAAACAAAAAAAAAAAAAGAAATAAAACAAACAAACAAAAAAAAACACAAACAAAAAACCAAACCAACCCAAACCAAAATAATAATAACGAAGAAAACAACAACAGCAAAAAAAACAACAACAAAAAACAAAAAAACAATGACCCCAGCAACACAGATTCTTCACAGACTGAGTTTTCTGCTTAATCCTGATCTTTACAAACGCTGTCCCCCCTTTGACCACCCTCTCTTACCCTCATTCCTGACCCTCCCCTGGCCCTCAGACTATCATGGGATTCGGAATACTCCGAGTCCTCCAGATCAAACATTTTGATGTCATTCATCTTGTGACCTTGCACGGCCCATGCTGTACCAAGGGAATCAAGGACCCCCCCCCCCCCCCCCCCCCCCATCCTTCACGACATATAACTGTCTGATTTTTGTGCAGCAATTTCCGTCTATATCAACATGTTTTGTCCTTCATACTACTGCCTCTCCCCAGAGGTTTATCACTTTGCTTTGTTGATTCAAAGGGGTTGAGACAGTCTCTGATGTTGACCGTTAATCACGTGATATAGAATAAATTGTTCGTATTTCCCGCCTGCAATGGTCTTTGGCAGGCTTCTGGCATTAAAAATTGTCAGCTGAGTTTGGTTGATCTGTTTTTCTGTAAAACAGACAAAAAGATTATTAATCAAACGAGTACATCAAAGAGATAATAGCTATACCGTTTCCTCAAATTACTGATTAATCATGTACCTTAAAGACAAAATGGATAAATATTCTCATTACAGCAAAAACCAGTCTTATGCTATTCTTTTTATTTCTTTGGTCCTGGCCCAGAACTGTGAGGTACACCAATGGTGAACTTTGTGTATAAGAGATAGTTCTGGATTCCACTATCAAAATAGGTACGTTCCGTTTTAAGGAATAGTCTGTTCAATAACTACTTTAAAAACTGTGAGGTCAAACATTTTCCCAAACAGAAACTGATCACATGACAATGCCACGGCTGAAACAGCTGTTTTAAACAATCACATGACAATGCCACGGCTGAAACAGCTGTTTTAAACACATCACATGACAATGCCACGGCTGAAACAGCTGTTTGAAACAATCATATACACTCATGCATTAAGAAAAGGAAAGTTGAAAATCATCCATGACTATAAGCCAGTCCCATCCTGAGAAACAAGCAAACTGGAACAAGACTGCATTTCAATGGTCATTATCTGGACGTTCTGGATTGATCCAACCTCTTTGCTGCCTTGACTGTTAGTGTTACTGTGAACTAAATGATTCGCTGATGTAATGACTGTTTCTAGCTAACTTTACCACAGGAGACTGAAGAAAAGCAGCCAACTTTTAAACATGTCCCAAATCCCGTAAACTACACTTTGCAACCATTTCAAAGTAACCCGCTAGGTTAAGGTCAGACAACCAGAAGCAACTTTCAACTATCGTCGTTCCTGATGATTGTCGTTCCTGATGAACACGGCCTTTGGGTGAGAACTGCACCATGCAGGGATTGAAGGAAACGTACAAGGAACATGTTGGTGCTGGGGGCAGAAAGGGCAGAAGACTAATCCGCTTCTCACCAGACCCTCATTACACCAGCCAGCGGCTCCTCGTTTGTCTTGATTACTTCTCCACCAGCAACACTTTGATCAGCCGCCACAGCCAGGCGGGCGTGTGAAGAGGGTTGACTGGCTGGGCGACCAAAAGGAAGGGGCGTGGGGTGCGGTAGAAGTTCATGTGAACGCATCGCTGTCGTGTCGTGCAGGCAAACCCACTGTCTGCCAAACCTGGGTACACTGTCCTCTTATGTTCAGGCAGAGGATGGTAGGCTGTTTGACGACTCATTTGACGCCAAAGGCAATGCTAATGGTGTATTAACAAATGAAAGCAAATCACGTTTGGCAGTTTATCACTGCAGACTGCTTGACTTACAGAAATGACCAGCTGGACTTTTAGAGAAACATAACGATATGTTCCTTGACTTTTAATTAGCGTTGAGAGACAAATGCAACAAGCAGATGGAGCCTCAAACAGGAAGGCAAAGCTGAATATTCCAGTCTTGTAACAATAAATCCATATATGCTTCTCACAAAAATGTTCCACCATTGAAATCACTGCACTCACTCTTTGAAGATAATGCCTAATCATTAAACATTTTCATCAACACACACTGGACTAATCTCTGAATAAAGGAATTGAAAGCAACGTCATCCACGCAGGCAAACAGCATGCAACTCTGTAGAGCAACTTATATTAACTAAGAGCACCGAGACTATGGATTCTTCTGTCAGCTACAAAACCTTGCAGAATTTAATTTCCACAGCCACTATAATTTTTGCCACAGCCACTATGGTAGGGATATGTAATCTGGACAAAATCGAACACAGAAGAAGGAATAAGAAATCTAATTCACAATACTCCACAAAAATCAAGAAATTTCGTAAAGAAAATATGGAGTGAAAACAACGCTTGAAACTCCAAATTTTCTTCATCAAACAGCAGGCCACAGTTATTCTTTTTTTTTTCTTTTTTTTTTTTAGCTCAGGACTCACTGCTGCTTGTGGATTTTGAAGGAGAAGTTGATTATTATGCGTAAAGTCTTGTTTAAGAGCAGGGCAATTAAAAACACACGAACAATGCAATAACGGGGATTGGGAGGAAAATCAGAAATAGAACACAGCCAACGCTTGTAATAGCTAGGGGAAAATCATAAGCATATTACTCTTGACCATGGTTCCATGGGTGTCTTTGATGTACTTCCATGTTCACAACAAGCTGCACACAACCAATATTGTTAATCAAAATTAACTAAGACATGTTTGGTAATTTTGCTGTGAGGGAACAATGAACACGAGAATGGACTGGCAGTGCGGGGATGTGGCAGGACGGGCCGGGCTGTGGCTGTGGATGAGGGGGTTGGAATGAGCGGCGTGGGTGCAGTGCCACTGAGGTGGCATAGAAAATGGACAGAAAAATGACCTCCCCACTGGATCTTGTATTGATTATTAAGTACAGAAATTGACACCAGAAACTATTGGACCGAGTCGACGGGGAAATTTGGTGAAAACATTCTCATTAGCTATTGGACCGAGTCGACGGGGAAATTTGGTGAAAACATTCTCGTTTTTATCGTCTACTCCTTACCGTGTGACATACATCGTTTAACATTTTCAGTTGTTACAGGAGACGAAGAGAGACCAGCTCTGTCTCTTCGCAAACTCCGTACTGGAGCTTGTTTGGAAGAAACTGCCGTTTTGAGCAAGAAAACATAACTTTCATTGCCTCTCATCGCTCGTCGCACCCGTTCGTAGTTCAATGCTTTCTGATGCACTTCGTTTGGCTCTGTAAATTCTGCGCACTGTTGTCTCCTTGTTTATCAGATGTGATGTAGCGTATATGGAGTAGTCCGAATGCATTGACAGCTCCTTAATGAAACTGGAACTGAAACTAAAACACAATGGCGCCTCTGCAGATTGCTGATGCTAGCTGTAGCAGTGCTGGCTACCATCTAATTTAGTGGAAGGAGGATAACATGAAAATCAAGGCGCTCTATGTCGGGACAAGGGCTGAAGGAAAGCACTCACATGCAAACCACGTCAATACTGAACGAACACTCATGAACACCTTCAATGTCTCTCTGGACTCCATGATCTCAACTGTCCGATCGAAAAATTACCCGATTCCAAGTGAAATGTATCTCGTCTGCTTTCCACGATAGAGGTGTTACCTGTTCTTACACATATTCAATGTCCGTTGCGCATGCGCGCTGTCGCGACGTGTTATACGATGTCTTGGGAAGGCTATTCTATTTATAGCACATATTACATCATTGTTTGTGTCTTTTTATTTCAACAGCAAGCATTTCCAGACAAGACCCGACAAAAGCCAAACGCTTTGAATCTAACTTTAGCCTTAGAAATCCTCTGAGACTGAAATAGCCTACCCCTGTGACACAAAAAGCAAACAAACAAACAATAAAAAAAAAAAAAAATCAACAACGGCTGTCGTACGCCTATTTAAAAAAAAAATCAAACTGTTGTAAAGTTGGCTAACATTATAAGAATTCAGGTAGCCCCACAAGTGACATCAACGTTTTCTGTCCATGGAGCTGGGTGTGAATAGACAAGCAAGAGCGTTTTTTTTGCTGTTGATTTAATTTACAGGCAAACTGTTCAAAAAAAGTAAAATCCACACTGTCGTTACACGCGGCGCAGACCTGTTTCTGACAAATTCTTTCCGATTTCGATGATAAACCTTTAACAGACGTGTATTAGTTGATTTACCTATTCTAAAAAGACAAACAAACAAAACAAAAACAACAACAAAAAAAAACCACCAGCCAGTAACAACAACAACAAAAGAAAACAAAACAAGCAAACAAAACTCTTTTCACTCTGTTTCTTGATTTATAGATCTCATACTGGGGCTATTAGTCCGATGGTTCATGCAACAGGAAGCATGAAAAATGGGTGTGGGTAGATTGGATTCAGATATCCTGGATTCAGCCCAGTCTGGATCAGATATTTACCCCCCCCCCCCCCCCCCCCCCGCTCCCCTGTGGCCCGAGGCGTCACAATGACGTATTTCCGCTCCCATACCTCCACACTAATGGCATCACACTGGTTCAACCCGCACTGTCATGTTTCACAGTTGTAGTGTCCACGATAACGTAAGGTAATATTGCTTATAGCCCAGCCGACCGCAGAGGGCCATATCAGGGCTGTCACCGCGTTGAAGTCAACTCACAAGTCATTTTTTCATGCAACTCTTTAAAATACATTTTCTAAAAACCCCACCCGAAATTTGGTTTAAAATCTTTCCACTATAAAATCTCAATTCCGATGCAAAATGTCGATCTCCTTCAAGAATTCAAAGATCGCATCAGGTGGCACGGACCGTGTAGGCTGGCAGTTGGTAATTTAGAGTCAGGGTCACAGTTTATTTTCACGGGGTCTCATTGTTTTTGCCTTTTTTTCTGAACCACTTGGATGTTGAGCTTCACCCAACGCAGTTCGATGGGCACAGATTTGAGGGAAAAGGAACTGTACCCAGTAGATTTCCAAAATATTACCGCATCACTGAGCAAACCTGTTGTTCCATGTCAGAGAAAGAGACAGGCAGTTGTATCTGGTGGACTAATCTTGAAACGTGTCGTGTTTTGTCTTGAAATTTGCTTGGGTCTTTTGTCCAGCGGAACAAAAATAGTCATGATAATTTGTCTTTAAAATTTGCTTTAATTTCAGCCTGCAGTCACCTCACTTTGAAAGTGTCTGTCAGGTTCCATCCCATTACAATAGTGTCAGGTTACGTGGACACGCCCCTGGTATTATAGCGGTCTCGTAATCATGGGGTGAATATGAGAGAATGGTGTTCTCTTGTTTTTGTTCTCTTTTATAGCCGTTGAAGAC
>JADBJO010009021.1:62500-67500 GCA_016801955.1 Conus betulinus | reverse complement strand
GTGTGTGTGTGTGTGTGTGTGTGTGTGTGAGTGAGTGAGTGTGTAACATACACTTTTAGTGTTTACAAATTTTCACAATCATGATAATGTGAATCATCCCTGCTTTGTTATGACCAGTTTTATATTGAGTAAAAAGAAGTGTTAATGTGCTAGTATCCTTCATCCCTGAATGAAAAAGGCCAGATGAAAACAACATCTTTTTTGCTTATCCATTACGTTTAGGAACAAACATTATCAATGAATTAATCAATCAGGCGTTTGAATGTGTAAAACGTGGTTTAGTGTCATACTCTTGAAATGAGACTACAGTTGCTAAAAGCACTTCAAATACCTCAGTTGCCCTGCCTACTTATTGTTTTGCTTAGTTCATGAAAATAAATGGTGTCGTTTGAGTTAAGATCTATACAGCAAATGAATGAAACACAGTATGCTGCGAGCAAAAAATATAAAATAAAAAAATGAAATGAAGTATGACGATTACATCCTGCCTCAAAACTACTACAACAACAACAAAAAAAACACAACAACAACTCTCTCTCTCTCTCTCTCTCTCTCTCTCTCTCTCTCTCTCTCTCTCTCTCTCTCTCTCTCTCCTTCCAATCTCCACTGTTGTGAGCTGGGCATCAAAACATACTGTAGAAGACATCAAAACATCCTGTAGAAGACAATCAACCCAGTGCTCTTGCTGGATTGCTGTTGCTGTTCACGCACGTAGTTTTATGCCAGTGATTTTTTTTTTTTCTGAATTGAAAAGGAAACGAATATGATGAGAAATTTTACACAGCAATGATCAGAATAATGAAGACAGGGAGATATCACATGAAGAGGTAGTATGGAAAGAGCAAGACTAGAAAAACTAGGGGGCTGGGAGGAGGGTAGGCTGGAGGAAGGGGGCAGGTTTGAATGCATTTGATTCATATGGTTAGCCCCACAAGCCATCAAGGGTATGGCCCATTTGAAGGTCAAATGATGGTTTTTCAATATAAATACATACTAGCATTCACTTCCCACCTCGATGTCTTTTCAGCTGGAGCGGATGTGCATCATGTTTTCAGTTACACGTCGCAAGTTCGAAAAGCTCTGGCGCCCACCATGAAAAAAAACGTTATTTTCGCTGCCAGTCTGAACGTGTTGTCGTTCTGGTGTCCACGTGGCATAACAGACGTCTCTACCCTCCACTCTTCTCGGGTGGCAGTCCACATGTGACGTATCGTCAATGGTGGAAGAAGCTGACACGACATCAAAAGAGAGTGCAACTTGATATAACACAACCTGACATTTGTTTCAAAGAAGACAGCCCTTTTCCTTCATCTCCCAGTCCTTCTACTTATCTTTTTTCGATTATCTGTCTTGACAGGCGAGCGTACGTACAGGCTGCTTTTCTTGGTTTTGTAGAGGTCACACTTCTGGCCCGTTCTGTTTGATTGTAGCATGGTACTGAACTACGCTGTCACCAGGACTTTGGGTCTTTGCGCAATCATGTCAGGGAAACCTTGAAATTCAATCATGGTATCAGTTCAGCTACCCTGTTACTGAACACTTTGGACTTCAGTGACTGTGTCAATCAACCACCATGTCAGTAACACGCCGCCGCTGCAGTGACGCGGTGTCTAATCACATAGTGGTCACTTGGTGATCCGGTGACACTGAGATCCAGTGAAGTAGTGGTAACATGACGTCACGGTTCAATGACATTGTGGTCAGTTAACTTCATGGCGAACGATCTGTCAAATTCATGCAGTAGAAGAAACGTGTGATGTGTGTGTGTGTGTGTTGTGTGTGTGTGTGTGTGTGTGTGTGTGTGTGTGTGTGTGTGTGTGTGTGTGTGTGTGTGTGTGTGTTCAAAGGAATAGGACAACAGTTAAGTCATCAGCAGACATTAATTATAACGGTAACAACCATAAAAAGCGAGATTTCAAATCCGCGATCCTTCACCTTCTTTCAGTTCACAAAAAGCTGTCACTCTCCCACCTCGATGGGCATCTCAGATTTTGACCCCGGTGTTAGGCACAACGTGACTCCCTCCAAGTCCCTTTGACTGAAGAGCTGGCTGAACGACAACGGAATTATGAAAGGGAGAGCTGAGCAAGGGATGAGAGGAGGACCAGACGACTGAGAGGAAAAGAAGAAAACTCGTTTGCACGTCGACATTCAGTATGAGCTGGGTAACACATCCATATTGGTCTGAGGAGATAAATATCACTACATTACAGGCAGGAGTCTGCTCTATGTTAGTCTCCTGACTGACGCTCGCCGCTTGACCCTACCATTGCAGTCAGGACTTGTTTGCTTCAGGGCGGTGGGCATCGTGACTGGATTGGATGAGACATCAGTTCGAACGTGCCTGAATGAACGACCAGGTCAGGGGGTTCAAACGGCGATGAGAAAAAAAAATCACTGGAACCGATAGCTCGCTTCATCAAGCCCGGGGTTTCATCTGTTGGGAGCTTCTCTCCTCACTTGGAGGGTTTGTGTGCGCACGTCAAAAGATTGATTTTGAAAAAGGGGAGAGTAGACAGGGTGAGAAAGGTGGCGGGGTGTAGCAGAAAAAAAGTGTTGGAGAGGAACTGGACCAACCAGCATGCATTGTTCTGGATTCTTTTTTTTTTTCAGGAGCATGTGGGCTTAAGGTAGCAACATTATAAGCAGATGTTGACGCTCTGACAACATTTGTGGGGGTCACGATATGAAAAGAGATCCATGTTTTTGTCTGTGATAGGCTGCCAAAGGAAGTGGGCAAAACATAGCAGAGTGGGCGTTCGGGTCATTATGGCATTCATTAGTAATTCCAAAAAAATAATCAATCACTCCATTTCCTCTGTCTTGAAGTTAAAATTTCCCACGCAAATGGCAGATTTTAGGCGTAAAAATAGTTATTCCACTGGAAACAAATGGCTTTAAAACTGAGTCATCGGGACACACAGAAACATGATTTCTCTCCTTGTCAATATTTACGAGAAGAGTCTGCAAGTGATAATCCAGTTATCTTCCCCTCTCAGAAAACTCAATGCATTAAATGTGTTTGCACATCCCGATTCTTTGTTTATTCGTTTCGACTGCAAACATATAGTTTATCTGTCATTACTTTGTGTGCATGCCAGGACGTGCACAGGCGCGCGCGCTCGTCCGTGTGAGTGTGTATGTGTGTGTATTTTGTGTGTGTGTGTGTGTGTGTGTGTGTGTGTGTGTGTGTGTGTGTGTGTGTGTGTGTGTGTGTGTGTGTGTGTGTGTGTGTGTGTGTGTGAGCGCGCGCGCTCGCGCGCGCTCGCTGTGTGTGTCAGTCTGTGCATGTGAGCATATGCGCACGCGCGCGCGCATGTGTGTGTGTGAGTGTGCACGCGTGCGTGCCAGCAGTGTGTGTGTGTGTGTGTGTGTGTGTGTGTGTGTGTGTGTGTGTGTGTGTGTGTGTGTGTGTGTGTGTGTGTGTGTGTGTGTGTGTGTGTGTGTGTTTATGTGAATGTGTGTGTGTGTGTGTGTGTGTGTGTGTGTGTGTGTGTGTGTGTGTGTGTGTGTGTGCCCATGTGTGTGTGTGTGTGTGTGTGTGTGTGTGTGTGTGTGTGTGTGTGTGTGTGTGTGCGTGTGAACTCTGGTGTTACTCATGCTATCGTTGTTGTGGTACATTTGTGTTACTGTGTAATAGTCTTTTGGTATAGTGTGTGTGTGTGTGTGTGTGTGTGTGTGTGTGTGTGTGTGTGTGTGTGTGTGTGTGTGTGTGTGTGTGTGTGTTCTTGCTATCATTGTTGTTGTAAGTTTGTGTTGCAATTCTAGTTTGCCTCCTGTCTCTGTCTTTTTGTGTGGAGTAGAGCTTTACAACACAGCTGAGGTAAGAAGTCGTGTCGGTAGTTTCAAAACGGAGTGACGGAGGGCGGAAAATGAAGCATCATTTAGAAAGAGGGGGTTAGTTGCCGCCAAGGACACAGACAAACATTGCACAGGACAAGACGTAATACGTTTCGACCTCTTGGGTATTCTTCAGGCGAAAACTGATAACATTTAGGTCAGTGAAAACGAAGCTTCTTGTAGGTGATTAAAACATTTCCAGAATATCACTTGTGATTCTGCCACCAGCCGCCTATAGGATAACAAGTGACCACATGGATTTCTTGGTTCTTTATTGATGGATCGTCAGTATGAAGGTCAGAGGTTAAACTTCATTTGATGTGTAACATGCACGGATCTGTGCAGTGCCTGCTGCTCCATAATCACCCTGAATGACAATTTCATTACTTACCTTCTGTCTTCCTTTCTTTCTGTTTGTCTTGTCTCTTCATCTTCTTTCTTGTCTATCTTTTTATTGCGTTTTAGGTCATTCTTTCTGTCTCTCATTCCTTCTCCTTGTCTCGTTTTTTTTTTGTGTGTGTTTATTTGCTTTTCTGCAGGGACCAAAATGAAGTATGTACACTTGATGACTAAACGAGGGCTGCTTTATGTCTTAGCTGAGTACAGTTCAACGAAGTTTCTAATTCTGTGACCCTTCATGCCTTGCTCTCATGGTATGACCTCAGTTTTGATGCCCTCTCCACGTTTAGGGCATTGTTTTTCATTCCGCGGGGTTAACCGACATCGGCAAGTCCATGGGGGCCGACTTTGGACGGACGTGGTGGCACACTCCGGGGGGAGAGCTCACTCTCGTTGGCTCCGCAACTAAGCAATTATTGCCGTCAGTAGAGGGCTTAGTAGATGGAATCTCGCGTATGTTGGATCAGAACAGGCGCCACTGAACACCATCGAAGTGACTCGGCAGCAGTGCAGTGTCGCCTCTGGCGTGTTGCCTCTGGACGACCTGATATGAAAAGACCAAAAGCTGCAAAACACAACCAGCCACTGGCCCAAACTGTTTCGGATTCCAGAGCGCTGACATTATCCTCCCATCCCCAAACAAAAAGAATGTGTCAGTAAAAAGTCCATTTCCACAAACACTTGCAATTTCTTGGTAACAAAATGGCTGGAGATAAGATCGAAAGAAGCAGAGTACTTTCAGATTTTGCGCTTCTAGAGAT
>JADBJO010009021.1:45000-47500 GCA_016801955.1 Conus betulinus | reverse complement strand
GTGAAACTTTCCGTGATCGGTACATATATCTCTGGGTCATTTTCATGTGGAGAGGACACTTTGAGAGCACATTACTGTTTGTTTCTCTCTTTGAAACACTTAAAACCGGCATCGAATCAGCAGACACGTGGTAACAGGAGTACATGGTTTTTGTCTTCCTCCCTGAACCAGTCCTGCAGAAAGCATTTCAGAAACTGACACATTTGCTCCTAGAATCAACAGACAGACTGCCGGATGAAATGACATGGAAATAGATGTTCGAAAAGAACAGTTTTCTTCTTGACTTTCTCTCTTTCATAAATCTGTTGACATAGGTTTATATGCATGTCTCTGAATGAAAACAAAACGTTATCACTTTCATGTCTCTGCATCTCCTCTGCATTAGTCTGTCACTAAATCATGTTTTCTGGGAAGCAAAAGTTTCTTTAAACTATTGTCACACCAACAGATGTCCCGGATGGAAGGTTTAACTCCCAACTGGTTTCAAGGGAGACAACTTGAAGATTCCAACTCTCATGACTGCTGGTTAATTAAACCTGGATACGTTACGAACCATGACTGTCAGGTTTGGTTTTAAGCTGCTCTTCAGGATGGCACATACAGTTACAGAGGAAAATACTTTGACACTGGCATGAGAAGCCAGAAAAAAAGTTACACTTGGACGATTTTTTGTGTCCAACACAATGTGTAATGTGAAATGTTGCACATGTTGTGAAAGGTGAGAAATTCAATGAGAAACAGCGTTCGCACCGTGTTGGATAAATTGTTCTTCTCTTGGAATGATCGTTACAGCTGCACCTCTCTGATCCACTGTTGAACCATGACTCCTATTGTCAATAAATATATGGAATCTCATAATACTTTGGCCCCACTCATGCTTCCAAGTGATGCCGACGTGCAAATGGATGGAATGTCCGTTACCATGGCTTTAGAACAGAAAATCCTCGGCCGAGTACGAGGGTCAATACCCTCGTCGTCTGACCATAGCGTAGTGGGTCAGCTGCAGCTCCCCCTTGCCCCTTTCCAGGGTGCCCGTCACGCAGTAGCCCATCTGAAAGTCCGCGTTGCTCACGTTCGTCGTCAGCACCATCCGGAAATCCGGCGCCGCCACACCGTGACCTTTGAACCGCCCCGTGATGACGGTGGTTCCGTTCCCTTTGTCCTGCATCTTGGCTTTGGCCGTGTTCTTGCGGCTGCCCGTGTGCTCGATGATCTTGCAGGTGGAGCGGCTCCACCAGTGCTTCTTCAGCAGCCAGTAGGTGATGAGCGCCGGCTGGGCCCAGCCTTCGTAAGGGAAGAGCAGGCGCGCAGGGTAGCCGTGATAGTTGAACACCTTGCGGCAGCACTTGCCGCGGGTCTCGTAGTAGAACAGCTGGACCATCCTCCGCTGCAGGGTCTGCACGCAGGGAAACAACCAAGTTACTGATACGCACACACTACTACTTTTCACAAGACACACTGATGACTAATCAACGTAAGACAAACTGATGTCTAATTAGTGCAAGACGAACTCTGCGCACAAGCGTAAAACAAAAAGCCGGAACGAGCAAAAGAGTTTCATGTCACAATGTTCTGAGGAAAGGTGGGGAAGAGAGAGACAAGATAGTAGAAAGGGGGGGGGGGGGGGGGGCGTGGAACGGCCAGTATTGATCATTGAAACACTCGTTTCACACAGACTCTCTCCTTCCTTCGGTAGTTCCTGAGAGAGAGAGAGAGAGAGAGAGAGAGAGAGAGAGAGAGAGGAGAGAGAGAGAGAGAGAGAGAGAGAGAGAGAGAGAGAGAGAGAGAACAGAGCGAGAGAGGAGAGAGAGAGAGAGAGAGAGAGAGACAGAGCGAGAGAGAGAGGGAGAGAGAGAGAGTGAGAGAGAGAGAGAGAGAGAGAGAGCGAGAGAGAGAGAGAGAGAGAGAGAGAGAGAGAGAGAGAGAGAGAGAGAGAGAGTTCTAAATTAAAGTAACTGAGATTTACGAGAATTTAGAGATTCGCCAACTCTTTTCGAGAGAGAGAGAGAGAGAGAGAGAGAGAGAGAGAGAGAGAGAGAGAGAGAGAGAGAGAGAGAGAGAGAGAGAGAGAGAGAGAGTTCAAATCAAAATCAAAGTAACTGAGGTTTAAAAGAATTTAAGAGATTTTCCCGCTCTCCAAACCCCTTATCGATTTCCGTCCCCTATATTGAATGTTAATTGATCACACACTTTAATGGATGAACTTAATTATCAGTCTGTAGGGACAGGTATGGAAAACATGCTCATCAAACACCATCCATAAATGAAATGATTCGAACAGACACATAACACACACACCCTTATGTGTCAGCGTGGGGAAAACGATTTTTTTTTTTTAAATGTGAGGATTTTTCTCGTTTTAGGAAAAAAAAAAAAAAAAACATGGGGATAAAGGAGAAGGTGAAAATTTCAAGCAGAGGAAGGAGGGATGAATGGAGATGGGGGGTGGGGGGGGGGGGAGGGTCAGGGAGGGAGGGAGGGAGGTGCCACGAAGTGAGAT
>JADBJO010009021.1:35000-37500 GCA_016801955.1 Conus betulinus | reverse complement strand
ATAGGGAAAGAGTTTTTTTTTTAAATCCTAAAACATCATTTCCAAAAGAACACAAACTGTCAAAAATATTCAACAAAAACACAATCAAACTATCATATTCATGTATGCCCAACCTTAAAAATGTAATTGATTCATCTAACAAATGAAAAACCAACACAGCAAAGAAGGGTGAGGAAAGGAAATCTTGCAACCGCACTAAAAAAAGAACAGTGCCCCTTAAGCAACAAATGCCTCTATAATAATATTGTATACCAAGCCACCGTGACATCAGAACATGAAAAAGAAACATATATTGGGATTACGGAAAACCACTTCAAAACCAGATATGCAAACCATAAACAGTCATTTAATAAAGAAAAATACAAAAACCAAAACAGAACTGAGCAAATACATTTGGAGACTTAAAGACAAAAAAAAAAAAAAACTACTACATATCTTGGAAAAATCATAAAAAGAGCATCACCATACAATAATATTTCAAAAAGATGCAACCTATGCCTAACTGAAAAAAATGGTTAATGCTATGTAAACCACACTTAGCAACTCTAAATACCAAAACTGAAATAGTAAACAACTGCAGGACAAATGGAAATCGTTGTCGAAAAAAACGCACCCTAAACATTTACCTGAAACACAGAAAACACGTGCAGCCAATCCGCACGTGCGAGCAGGGCCCCTACAAGCTATATAACATCGGCGGTAGGCGACCCAGGCATTATCCTGATGAGAGCAGATAAGTTCGAAACAAATTTGTAGAGATTTTTTTCAGAACCTCTTTTAATCACTTGGTTTTAACAGATGTTGCTCCCCAAGGAGTTGAACTCTTTTAAAAAACACTATTAGGCGTTTTAGTAACAATATCTATCTATCTATCTATCGTATCTATATCTCAAACACACACACACACACACACATTCAATCACTGAAGTGCGCGCGCGCGCACACACACACACACACACATATATATATATATATATATATATATATATAGAGAGAAGAGAGAGAGAGAGAGAGAGAGAGAGAGAGAGAGAGAGAGTTTGTGTGTTTGCATGCGTGCGTGCGTACGTGCGTGTGTGCATGCGTGCGTGCGTGCGCGCGCGCCGCGCGTATGTGAGTGTTTGCGTCCGCATGTATGTGAGTGTCTGCGTGTGTGTGTGTGTGTGTGTGTGTGTGTGTGTGTGTGTGTGTGTGTGTGTGTGTGACAGAGAGAGAGAGAGAGAGAGAGAGAGAGAGAGAGGAGAGAGAGGGGGGTGGGGGGGCTTCAATGAAATTGATTAGAAATGGTTCTTTTAGGAATGTAGCGCATTCAAATTGCTGACTTCTGAGCCCAGCATGCTCCAAGCTCCACTCTGACTGAATCCACAAAGACCAAAATGTGAAGTCTGGGGTTTGTACGTCGACCATTAGCCGCCAGACTGTAAGTGTGATTTTCAATCTTCCTGGCGACCCAAACACTGTTTGCCTCAGCAGGATATTTGCAAGCCTTCAGCCATCCCCACAGAATTGTCTGCCACAGAGTGTTGACACAGACACTGGGCCTCCGTGGATCGTATGGAGGTCCTATCCCAACTGCGTTCAGCGTACATGACATTTTCCTACTACATGCTACTGTCTGCTACAGACCTAATTGTGCCAGCACCACGTTTGCTGTGAGTGTTACCACGATGTGTTGTCATGCAGTGTAATAGAACACTTTTTGAAATAAAATGGCGGATGAAGAACCATTAACTTGGTTGAATTTTTTTTTTAAAAAAAATTGATTGCTTCCATATAGACATTTCTATTCAGTAAAAATACATCGGTATTATTAACGATAATTAATTAGTAACATTAATTTTTATAGCGCCTATTCTCTAAAGATTGGCTCTAAGCACTTTACGTATAATAAACACACTTGTTTACACAACGGGCTGCCTACCTGGGTAGTGCCGACTGAAGAGCTGCCTGCCGGCGCATCATTCAGTCGTTTACGTTACCACGCCATCCGGTCAGTATTGTTCACCCAATTTCCTTACTTCCTTCATTCTTTCCATTTCACACGCAGGGTGCATGCTATGTGTAATGTGTCATCCATACCAACGGCCAAACTGGCCTTCTCTTCCGAACGTTGGTGATGGGATTTTACGTGTGTGCAAGATGTTGTGTGTGTTCACACACGGAACCTCGGTTTATAGTCTCATTCGAAGGACTGTAAGGGAAATGGAGTCAGATCCAATGTTAACTCCGAGGGAAAAATCCCCCAGTACCGAAATGGCCCGGCGGAGATTCGAACCAAGGATCACCAAGATTACGAGTCTGGCGCTCTCTACCGACTGAGCTGTCCCGGCCCCCACAAATACACAAATACATCAGTAGGAAAGAAAGTGAACGTGTAATTGTGACCGAACGTTTCAATCGACGGGTAGTAAATTTCCGCTGTGATGGAGCAGCATCAGATTGTTCTCTCATCGCTCCCATCTCATTCAGTAACCGTCACCGTCTTCCATGTCCCTTTCCAAAC
>JADBJO010009021.1:27500-30000 GCA_016801955.1 Conus betulinus | reverse complement strand
TTTTCAGAAGCAACTTTACATAGTTTACAAATATTGTCTTGTGGCCTATGGCTTCTCTACCTACAGTAGTGAATTGACAAGTCAGAAATGCCAAATCTAAACTTAGTTATAACATATTTTAAATGCCTGTCACGATCCATGCATATATATATATATATATATATATATATATATATATATATATATGTATATATATATATATTCAGGAAGACCTGAGGTCGAAATATTGGGAACAGTTTGATAAGTCTGTTGTTTTTATCTTCATTTTATGTGCGTTTATATATATATATATATATATATATATATATATATATATACAGAGAGAGAGAGAGAGAGAGAGAGAGAGAGAGAGAGAGAGAGAGAGAGAGAGAGAGAGAGCAGTGATATTCTAAATGAATTGCTACGATCCAATGAATCATTTGGTGTAGCTATTTTTTTTTATTTGAATTACACCATCCCCCCATGCCCGCCCCACAGCTCCTCTTTCTCCCTCACTCTCTCTCTCTCCCCCCCCCCCCCACACACACATACTCTCTCTCTCTTTCTCAGAGAAGAAGAAGAAGAAGAAGAAGAAGAAGCACAAGAAGAAAAAGAAATTTAAAATCATCAAATGACTTGCCTTTTCACGATCTGACACATGCTCCCAAGTACGCACGCACGCACGCGCGCACGCACGCACGCACGCACACACACACACACACACACACACACACACAGACACACACACACACACACACACACACACACACACACACACACACACACACACACACAAACGCACACTCATTCCCTCTCATTCACCGAACACACACACACACACACACACACACACACACACACACACACACACACACACACACACACACACACACACACACACATTCCCTCTCATGCACTACACACACACAGACACACACACAGACACACATACACACACTCACACAAATTAAAATTACCGTCACATGGCTATTATCATCATGAAACAGACCTGATATTCCTCCGAAAAGGATTCTTTTCTTGGATCTTAATATGTCGTTTAAAAGAGCGCTTTGGAGAGAGACCTTTGAGTTTCATCGTTCTTCGGGTTCAGATGGGTGTTTACCTTCGGAGGTTTTTCCCGTAGTTATTTTTTCTTGTGCCCACTTCATAGCTTTTGCGTGCCATTGACCTCTTAAAGGTGCTTGTGGACCATTGATCGTTTTTGTCTTTTCGTATTCTCATGCAAAAGCGGTATGAAAGAATAAGGATATTTTACACCCATATACAAGTAGATATACTTTAATGCGTGTGTGTGTGTGTGTGTGTGTGTGTGTGTGTGTGTGTGTGTGTGTGTGTGTGTGTGTGTGTGTGTGTGTGTGTATGCGTGTGTGTGTGTGTGTGTGTGTGTGTGTGCGTGTGTGTGTGTGTGTGTGTGTGTGTGTGTGTGTGTGTGTGTGTGTGTGTGTGTGTGTGTGTGTAGCAAACTGTAATCCTACACACTTAAGCCCTGATTGAGTGGCACTGCCCCCATACAGCAGCCAGCAAGAAATACCGGAATACGCGAGTATTGACTCTGACCACTGAAGTCTGCTTTGATTAAATTATCGTTGCAACAAAAGGAAATGAACAAACTAACAAATACACACAAGCACATACATGAACACATGCACACACGTTCACACACTCTCGCGCATCCATGCACGCACAGACGCACACAGACAGACAGACAGACAGACAGAGACACACACGTGCTGGCACATATGTATGCACACACACGCAAAACATTGCTGCCGTCCGTCCTGCTCACGAACAAAAAGCAAAGGCGAGCGGTCAAATTCAATGGAATGATGTTTCAGGAAGGGGCAGGTAACCTGATCAGAACAGGCCAACTCGCGTCTCAGATATTCACTGAATCAGGTTTGAAATCATTTGCTCCCAATGGAATCTTTGACGCTAGGATCTGTCATACTCTAGAGAAATTTCACTCCATAAAGAAAAATACACAGCTGGAGTGAATATTTTTCAGTAGTCACCAGCTATCATCATCTTGACTTCAGCATCTGTTTTGACACGTTTAATAACCCAGTTCCTTTTCAAACCAGGCAAAGATGAAAGAAATGAATGCCTCTTCATTCTGTCATCATTCCTTCAAATGACATTCAACGTTGACATCTGTCTGTAGTGATAATACCTTATTGCCCATATGTTCCTGAGTATAGAAACACGAGGCTGTTGGTAGAGGTTCCTTTCTCACGTCGTCTTTTTAGCATTTTCTCGGCCATATGTCGATCCCTTTTCACTGTCCCCTTCTAAAATATTTTCGTTCGTTTGACGTATGCACTAGACCTTACAGCGACGGGAAAATCTTCACGAAAACTGCGGGTTAATGATGAACCGAGCTGTCAGCTGGAGCGATTTGTTTCCCGCCGCCGTTGGCTCCCCTGTGACTTGGCTGTTCATTGAGACACGCTCTGAGTAATGACATCATCTCTTTCAATCCTGTCATGATGCCCACCACAAG
>JADBJO010009021.1:12500-17500 GCA_016801955.1 Conus betulinus | reverse complement strand
CTGTTTTATAATATCTGTGGCCTTTGACTTCAGCAGCCTGGGACAATGCTATTCCCATAATAACCTAAAGGTTACATCAAACTGTGAACACAATAAATGGGAGTGAAAATCCGCTAGGACACTGATGGAGTGTAGAGAGGGGGAAGGGGAAATGGGAGGGTCAAAGAATGATCACTGTTTATGAGGGAGCAGATCAAACAAAATATCGGTCTCTGGGAATTTCCCTACGCTGAAACTGTGGACGCAGCGCTTGATGACGACTCGTTCGACTGACAGAGGCAGAAGATTGATTAAATCACGCCTCTCCCAATCTCTTTACAGCAAGAACTGCTAGATTCATCAGCAGAGTTTGGGTGTCCGATGGCCCAGTCCCCTCAACGTGAAATAACAGCTTAAGTACGGTTAGATAAAGGGAGTGAATCTGTTGGGATTTCAGTGAGTGGGGGTACTGTATTTATATGTGTGTGCTTTAGCTTCTGTTGCTTCTCCATTGACTGGCCTTGTACTGTTGTTTTCGTGTTGTGTAGACTCATAAAAGCATCACTTTTCACTTCGTCTTTACACACACACACACACACACACACACACCCAGCACCCCAATCTGAAAGCAGCAGTCTGCTATCACCTGGATACTAACTATTGTGAACAGATTTCTGCCTGTAATGTCGTAATATTGAAACCGTCTGACTCTGGATTTGTTATCCTACTCCTAATGAATGATATCAATATGTAACAGGACTTTTTATTTCGCTCCCAGCTGCTTGATTGTTCTCATCCGTTCTCAGTCTCTCCATACTCCCATCCTTTTTCAGCCAGCTCTCCAGTCAGTGGAATCTGGCGTGAGTCACGTTATGCCAACTCTCAACCCCCCAGATCAAAGATGTTTACTGAGTAGGGAAGCTATTGGGGTGTGGCCTCACAGAATGTGTGTGTTGTTGGATTTACAATCTCGCTTGGTATTTTTATGGCTGGTACCATTTCAATAAAAGGTCTAGCAGTTACGTAACTGTTGTGTCAGTCCTTTGTGTAAAGAGCACACACAGACACAGACACAGACTCTCTCTCTCTCTCTCTCTCTGTCCCTCACACACACACACACACACACACACACACACACACACACACACCACACACACACACACTCTCTCTCTCTCTCTCTCTCTCTCTCTCTCTCTCTCTCTTCTCTGTCTCTCTCACACACACTCGCACACACTCACTCACTCACTCACACACACTCACTCACACACACAAACACTCACATTTTTTATGCTCTTTCATGGCCTTTCATGTGAGCCAAGCAGACTACAGTGATAAACCATGGCCCGTCTTTAGTTTGAGTCATCAGTAAATCTCTGTCTCTGACATCAAATAAAAAGCCACACAGCCAACTGAGCTCTACCTGAATGTAAAAGACAGCACGCCCTGTTTAAACAGGTACGAACTTTAAACTGCTGGCCGAGCCAGAAAGGCGGCCACTTCGAACTTCCTTCTAACACCACGCCCCTTCCGCTTGGCCGCACATTCACCAATCCTCTTTTATGCCTGCCTGGCTGTAGCAGGTGATCAAAGTGATGCTGGTGGAGAAGTAATCAAGACAAACGAGGGGCCGTTGTCTGCTGTGATGAGAGTCTGGTGGAAAAGGGATTAGCCTCCTGCCCTTTCTGCCCTCTGCAACCGCTATGTTCCCCGTTCACTTCCCTCAGTCCCTGCATGGTGAAAATGTCTCCCAAAAGACTGCGTTGATTAGGAAGGACAATCGTTAAAGGTTGCTTCCATTAGTCTGACCTTTAGCCAGCTTGTCACATTGTCATGACTGCAAACTCTAGTTAACAGGAATCTGGACATGCTACATTTTTTAAAGTTGTTGTAGTAAAGTTAGAAGAAAGGAAAAAGTCCAGCAATCAGTGAATCATTTTGTTCACAGTAAAGCCAGCAGTCAAGGCAATTTGGGAGAGGGAGGGCTGGGGTGGGTGGGTGGGAATGATAATCTGAAACGTCCAGTTTATGGCCTTTGAAATATATCCAGGTTCTCAGCTGTCAGTTGTTTGAGACAGGGTTGGATTCTGCGTCACGTGTGATCTTTGTTTTAAGTGAGTAAAGCGTTAGTTGTTTTAAAAGCTGGTTTAGCAGTAACCTTTTAAGATGATCGACGATTAATTAGGGATGAGTTTTTGTTCTTTCTCTTTTCAAGGCAGTCAGTTATCATTATGTTGTTGTTTGAGTGTAAAAAGTCAGCTACTTTTTTGAGGGTACATGTTTGATCAAAAGAATTAAGATACCATTGATCTATTGCCTCTTTAATATACTTGCTTAATCAATATTCTTTTAGACTCTTATATTATAACAAAACAGAGTAACTACGCTCTCGCAATAATTGTGTGGCGCTCTGATCCAATGTGAGAGCTAGTGTATGTGCTCCGTGCATGTGAACTAGTCTGTCCTTGTGTGTGTGTCCATTGTGTAGATGCGACAAGAGATAAGGAAGGACAAATGTGGATGGTATATATTTTCAAATTAAAGTAACTTTCCATACTTCTTTTTTTTTAGTTCCTTTCTTTTTTTTTGCTTCCAAGTCTCTTGTGCCCCCTCTCTCTCTCTTTGTCCCCCCATCTCTCTCTCTCTCTCTCTCTCTCTTCTCTCTGTCTGTCTGTCTGTCTGTCTGTCTGTCTGTCTACCTGTCTCCAGTATACTCCTTCTCTCTCATTCTCTGTCTGTCTGTCTTGATATCTATGTTTTTGTCTATTTGTCTACCATCGTATGGCTATGTATATCTCCTTTTCTCTCGCCTACATATCCTATATCCTTTCCATTCTATATTCTTTCTTTTCGCTCGTCTGCTGGAATTCTGCTGTTTACCATCAATATCTCTAGGTAAACGATCGTTAATCCCATATTAAGAAATAACGTCTAAAACTCGACTCCAGTGTCAACGTGCTTTAATCTCGTGTCGTTCATTCCACAGTGCGCTGTAGTCTTTTCTTAAATCTTGAAAAAAAAAGAAAAACAATGGAATCAAACGTGGTGTGCAAGATTTTAAAGCATACCTTCACGCGCAGGACTTCGGTTTAAAAACTCATCCGATGGACTAAGAGGAGACTGGGTTCTGTGCAGATGTTCACTTCAAAGAAAACATTTCTTCCAGCCTGCTGTCTCGTATGGGAATTAGAGCCCCAGACCTTGGAGAAAGAGTCTGTCGCCTTAACCAATGGGCCAACAAGAAGATCCCTCCTCTGTCCAGGCTATCCAGCTACCAATTCATTCTATCTTGATAGTCTGAATTATGAGGGAGTGGGATAATCAGTCTCACAGTCTCATGCCACTTTCCTGCTGTAAACTGTCTCTTCACACAGACTCTTTTTGGTGGTGATGGACAGGAGATAAGACTGTAAGCTAAACAGCTGGTATTGTTCTTTGAGGGAACTTCCTCAAGGGTCAAAAAGGGGAGAGTGGAATACTTCATATGAACGCTTATTGTGCCTCTCATTACTTTGAGCTATGGTGAAGTGGGATGTCAACGTTCTGTGTCAGGAGAGCAGCTCATGGTGAAAGGCTTGACAGTTACTGTTAGAGATATCAGCTACTGATGCAGTCCCTCTATTATTCTTTGGGTGTGTGTGCGTGCGTGCATGCGTGCGTGTGCGGGCGCAGGTGTGTGAATCACATTCCCATGTTGTTTTTTTTAATCTCTGTCTGCCTGTCTGTCTGTCTGTCTGTCTCTCTCTCTATATATATATATATATATATATATATATATATATATATATATATATCCATGTATGTACGTATGTATGTATGTATGCGTGTGTATATGTATGTATGTATGCACGTATGTATGTATCTATTTATCTGCCTGTCTGTCTGTCTGTCTGTCTATCTACACTGATGTAAAGATATGAAATATATGTACGTTCTCATATCCATCATGGAGAGGAGAACATATGATAATTTGTATGCATGATGCAATGATTCTAGAATTGAAAAGGTAAACGATGATCTGTGCCTGTGTGAGCGTACACTTTCAAATTGATGACTTGCGTTTATGTTGCAAACTGACAAGCGTGTTCTACAAATCTTAACAATAACAACAGTACACAGTTAGTATCTCTCTCTCTCTGTCTCTGTCTCTGTCTCTCTCTCTCACACACACAGACAGAGTATTAAATATTCTCTCTCTCTCTCTCTCTCTCTCTCTCTCTCTCTCTCTCTCTCTCTCACTTGCTGTCTTTCTATCTGTCTATCTGTCTGTCTCTCAGTCTCCTCCCCCCCCCCCTCTCTCTCTCTCGCTGTCTTTCTATCTGTCTATCTGTCTGTCTCTCAATCTCTCCCCCCCCTCTCTCTCTCTCTCTCTCTCTCTTCTCTCTCTCTCTCTCTCTCTCTCTCCCCCTCTCCGTTCTATCCCATAACCCATCCTGCACAACTGCCCTTTCCCAAAGACATGAAGGTGGAAAATCGACCTTTCAGTCTCTGATGACGTTCGTGTTATCCATTGCCTCTCTCATAGCTGGCTTTCGTCGTTGGTACAGACGGCCGGGGGAAGATCACTGGCAAGATATTACTATACTGGGAGACTTCGCCGACGGCTCGTGGGGAAATAGTTAATACAAAAGCTCCTTGGTGCCTGTAGTTTCCTTTAAGCTATGGAAGAGGCAGTTATGAACATGTGAGGTCAGGGAAACGGGTTATGGGCACGTTCGGACAATATTGGTGGAGGGTATAAGCTGATGGTTGGTACATTCCCTTCGGGCTGTCGTTAGAAGGCTTTTTAAAAAAAAAAATGTTTTATTCCTCCTCTCACATCCTTCCACCCCACAGTTCCTTCATTCTTTCCTTTCCTCATGCGCTTATCCTTTGCCATGGATTTAACAATTTGACGTGAGCATGCCTAGTACATATACCATTATGTAAATGTGTAGTTAATAATAGATACAAACGTTACAATCTGGCAGGTCATTAGAAGGCTTATTCAGAGTACATCGGACGTTTTGGAGTGTTTGAAAACT
>JADBJO010009021.1:5000-7500 GCA_016801955.1 Conus betulinus | reverse complement strand
TCCACAAGGACAGATGCAGTGCCAGAGTAACAGCCTTTTACAGCAAACACGCTCTGCATGGTCAGATCAATGGTATCAAGACCAAAGCCTTTTGAAGACGATAGATCTCCACAGCCAAATAGTATCAAAGCTTTCATCTGGTAAAAAAACTACACCCTTCACACACAAACTATTTTGAGACACTGTGCATGACCATTTCAAACTTATTAATGTGTTGAAGTGGCATTTCTGTGATTTTATATGCAATGGATTAGACAAGTTATGTATGTACAGCAAAGAACAGCGACTGTTTCTCAATATCTACACAAATCTCCACTGACATGTTCATACCGTTTGACTTATTTTTTTTGAATGGCTCTTAGTACTAAGTCTATTTCTTACACATTTTGTAGAGAATGGTCATGTTCCCAAATGTTCCTTTGTGAACTCCCCACCCCCCTCTCTCTCTGCTCGTGCACGTGTGTGTGTGTGTGTGTGTGTGTGTGTGTGTGTGTGTGTGTGCGAGAGAGAGAGAGAGAGAGAGAGAGAGAGAGAGAGAGAGAGAGAGGTCTCTCTTTTTCTCTTTCTTCTTCTTTTTCTTCCATCCCGTCTCACGAAGGAGTCGATAAGCGAAGAAGCGTCTGCATTAACCGAATGCCCTGATGATCAATACATCCAATTAAGGTCTCCCTCCTTCCCCTTTCATTTCCCCTCCCGTCCAGCCACACCAGCCTCTGTGTCCCTTTCCCCGTCATACGACCCCGGGACATCTTTCCACGACACTCATTACCAGGCACCTTGCGCTTGAGAGGGCAACGTGTGTGTGTGTGTGTGTGTGTGTGTGTGTGTGTGTGTGTGTGTGTGTGTGTGTGTGTGTGGTGTGTGTGTGTGTGTGTGTGTGTGTGCGTGCGTGCGTGCGAGCGCATGTGTGTGTGTGTGCATGCGTGAGCGCTATGGTTGTGTATGCACATGTGTGTGCATGTTGTTGTTGTTTGTTTGTTGTTGATGTTGTTGTTGTTGCTGCTGTTGTGGGGAGCATCAGGGTAAGGGCTATGTTGTATGTTAGCTCATTGTATTTCTTCAGATCGAACGTTTTTCTCGAATGATTATTACTGATGTGTTGTCGTTGTTCTTGTGCCGCCGTTTAGGATGTATCAGATGTTGTTTTCTCAGTCAGTAGTTGCTGTCTTTGTTGTTATTGTTATCATTATATTTGGTGGCGTCGTCGGTGTTGTTATCACTATTGTTGTACTTGCTGTCGTCTTTGTTGTCGAAGTTGTGGTCACGACCTGCAGCACTGGAGAATGTGCCTGTTTTGGCTGTGTGATTGAAATAAACTTTAATTATCAAGTCACCACTAGGACACTATATGGTCAATGCAGTTTTGATTCAGCAATTTTACCTGAAAGCTACGTAACAAAATGTTGAACAAATAAGTACACACACAAACAAAATACAAAGCACACACAAAAGCACAAATATTTCATTTGTGGGATTCAGTGTGTCGTATTAGTGGTTTGATTTTGTTGGAAAAAATAAAAATGGACCCTGTGGACAAAGAAAATTATCCTACAGGAAAAAGAGTAGCCGATATGATATTCTAACGTTGCATTGCATAATCTGACTGAAATAAAACCAACAGTAGTAAATACTAATACATTACTCTCCAATTCAGTGAACGCTGCGCACTATTGAATTATGGATGTCGCTTCAACTCATTTACCATAAAAAAATTACATCAGTTTTTTTTTTTCCGATTTGAATTTATTCATGTGTGTCTTCAAGTTCCTCTAAATACATTTATTTTCATGGGATTCTTTCAGATTGCTTACAAACACTTCAGTTTCTTGATTTATGCAGGGATGACATATTGAGCAGAAGTGTCCCATGCACATTTTTTCCCGTTTATTCACAGCAGGTTCTGTTGAAGCCAGCAATAAAGAAGCGTGATTTAATGAATCTTTTGACACTAACCATCGAGCGTTTCAAATTCCAGCGTAAGGGAATCTCCAAGGACTGAATTCTCTGTTTGATCTCCCCTGCCAGAAATGTTTACCTCCCTTTGACCGCTGTCCCTATGTGAGTCCCAGTATCGCTTTCCCAGCCACCATACCGATTCATCATGTTCCTTGGCTCAGTGGGTCCGTTGGTCCACCATGGGAATCGGGATACCCCAGGCCTTTGAAGACAGAGGCTACAGTGCCAAAGTTTGGAAAGCCAATGCTTCACGTCGGTAAAATTGTTTTTTTGTGCTGAGTCCCACTGCTGCCCAGTGAGACTGTTTCATTTCATTTATCACGTGACTGAGTGGCCCGGTTCCCACCAAGGGAATCAGATTATTCCTCATTCATTCAAGACAGATATTTGAGGGTTTTGGTCTTCATGTGGTCATTCCACTCTATGTCTGCGTATTTCCTATCCATTATTTTTTTTAAAAGATTAGATTTGTTTCTCTGCGTAGCGTGATCTATGGCCCTTTTCATCCAGGGATTTGGAATACTCTTTGACCCATCGATACAAA
>JADBJO010009020.1:77500-88609 GCA_016801955.1 Conus betulinus | reverse complement strand
GCAGAGCATGCCAGCCATTCTTTAAGTTTAACAAAACAAAACCAACAATTTCTTTTAAAAAAAAAACGTAAAGTATCCTGCAAAATATCCAGATTAAATGAAAAAAAAAAAAATTTTTTTTAATTACAGAACAAGAAATGTAGAGGCTTTTTAAAATCAAAGGGACGATCGCTGTGTGTGTGTGTGTGTGTGTGTGTGTGTGTGTGTGTGTGTGTGTGTGTTGTGTGTGTGTGTGTGTGTGTGTGTGTGTTTGAGAGATAGAGTGAGAGAGAGAGAGAGAGAGTGTGTGTGTGTGTGTGTGTGTGTGTGTGTGTGTGTGTGTGTGTGTGTGTGTGTGTGTGTGTGTACTTTCCTTACTTGAATACCGCTTCAATGTAATTTCAATGATTTTTTTTTTATCAATATCATTCAATTTACTTTTACTCAAGTGTGAAACTTACCATAATTATTCGCATAGTATCTGCAGAGTCTTGCTCTGTGGCTTCTCGAATATGGTAATTCGCCATTTGGACAGACTCAGATGAAACGCCCGTGGGGTTGCCTGGACGCAAGAAAGACAGAGTAAAGTTGTAAAGTTTGAAACATGATAGTATATTATTAGTACAGACAGCTTCAAGTCAGTTTCTGATTTCTGTTGATGTAGAAAAACTTGTTACACAGGTCAAAAACGACGCATACAGCTGTTCACAGACTCTCCAGTGATTTACAAAAATAAATGCACATATAACATTATATTTGTATTTTCTTTTAACCTTCACATGATGCCTAGATACGCATAACACAATCACAATGCATGTTTACTTAAATACAAAATCTTTCGCCTGGTTCCAAAGAATTGTGACTTTCTGCCGTGGGTGAGAACGTCACTGACTTATCATCGGTGGAATGTTTCAGGTTGGTACCATGAGTGGATCATTGCTGGGAATCCAAGGAGTTTCCTCCAGGATGTAAAAGTCAACTCGAGCTAGGCATGCCAAAAAGTTCTCCAGACAAAATACAACTCAGCGACAAACGATGGGGCAGAGAGGTGGTGTGTGTTTATAAATATCATTGGTAGGGGTGCGGCGCCATGAATTAATTAACCACAGTAGGATGAAATTGTAATTGTTAATTTCTGAGTTGGTGTGAATGTCACATGACACAATTTCCAGTGGTGTGTGTTTGTACACTAGTATGGGTATTGTGTGATGAATTAATCACAGCAGGATGGTGTTGCAAACTTCGGTTCACTTTGAGTTGGTGTGAATGTCACATGACAATTTTTTTTTTTTTTTTTTTTGCTGTCCCAACCTCTGCGCCACCTCAGAGGCAGTGCACCCACGCCGCTCATTCCGACACCCCGTCCACAGCCACAGCCCAGTCGCCCCGCCGCAGCGAGACTTTTTTTTTTTTGCTGCTGATCGATGAGAATGAGGATGATTAAGATGATGCTACGGATTTCCATTTCGGTCTGAGACTACATGACGGGCTGTACTCTACGCTTCCTTTCATAATATATCCCGGCGTCAACCAGGCCCGAGAGATACAGGCACCTGCAGTGTTGGTCAGAAAATTTTGAGCAACACTCTCAGAAACGCATCCATTAAGTGGATGAAACTCGACTGTGTGGTCCCAGTCTTCCAACTGAGTCCGCAGCAAACTCACTCTGCAGGCAGTACTTTGTTATCTGATAAAGACTGGGGAGATTCACATTATATATACAAGTCTCTCTGCAAGCTTGCAGGAAGGTACAATATTTCATTTTCTGAAAGTGAACTAGTACCTTTTGCTATCCCCAACAACAGCCAGGAGAAAATATGATGCAGTAATGAAATAGCTGGTGGAAGAAAATATGATTAAACAGATCAGTCATTTACAGAAGGCTTCACCGGTGGTTCCTGTCATCAAACCTGAATGATGTATGCATGTGTAGCTGAAGCTGGATATATTATGTTGCTATGCCTGGGAACATTTTGTGCCGATTTATTCAGCTGCTGACTAATCCAGCACACCAGTTAAGTTGAGGTTTTGTGAATTTGTCGGCTCACACAGCAACATTTTTCTTCACTTTAGTTCAAAATTCCCATCCTATCTTTCCTTTTACTCTCCTCATCCTCCAAACCCCTTCTCCATTAAGTCGTTTTCATAGAGACTGAGGACTTGTATTTCCTCACTGTAGGTTTATTTCCACTCTTTGTTTGGTTTTTGTTGTCCTACTTTCAGAATACAATAGGTTGCAACTGAAAACTTCAATCGTTGTTGTGTTTATCTTTGTGTTCTTTCTCGTGTTTTTCTGACAAAAACCTGTTAAAGCTGCCTCTTATGAAATAGTGTTTTGATCTATAACTTAACTTCACACACACACACACACACACACACACACACACACACACACACACACACACACACACAAAGCTGGTAGATTTATTTTCAAGGTTAAATTTGATTTAATCTTTCATATTTGAGTGTACCAACGTTTAATGTACCAGTTTTTACATGTTAATTTTGATCAGTTTTTAAACTTAAGATCAAGTTATGCTTCAACAGATGAGAATATCATCAAAATGACCGTACTAGCAAGTTGTATTAAGTTTCATTAATGTTATGATGGACTGGCCACGTACTTTCTGAGATATTCCATAGCCGTTAGTAACGGCCATAACGGTAAACTAAAAAGTCGGGCATCATCATCTGTCACCCATAGTGAACATACCTACAAATTTTCAGAAAGATCGGCCTAGTACTTTCTGAGATATTCCATAAAGACGAAAAAACCATTATGGGCCGTTATAGCCGTTAGAAACCCATAATGAACATGCCTGCTAATTTTCATAAAGATAAGCCAAGCTTTTCTCAGATATTCCATGAAGAAGAAAAACCGTTACAGGCCGTTACAGCCGTTAGCAACGGCTATAATGGTAAACTAAAACATCGGGCATTATTCGTGACCCATAATCAACACACCTGCTAATTTTCAGAAAGATCGGCCAAGTACTGTCTCAGATATTCCATGAAGAAGAAAACCCGTTACAGGCCGATACAGCCGTTAGTAACAGCTATAACGGTAAGCTAAAACATCGGGCATTATTCTTGACCCATGATGAATATACCTACAAATTTTCAGAAAGATCGGCCAAGTATTTTCTTGAGATATTCCATAAAGAAGAAAAAAACCGTTACAGGCCGTTACAGCCGTTTGTAACGACTATAACGGGGTATAGTAAAACATCGGGCATCATCCGTGACCCATAATGAACATACCTGCAAATTTTCACAAAGATCGGCCTACTACTTACTGAGATTCCATAAAGAAGAAAACCGTTTACAGGCTGTTACCAGTTTTTACATGTTAATTTTGATCAGTTTTTAACTTAAGATCAAGTTATGCTTCAACAGATGAGAATATCATCAAAATGACCGTACTAGCAAGCTGTATTAAGTTTCATTAATGTTATGATGGACTGGCCACGTACTTTCTGAGATATTCCATAGCCGTTAGTAACGGCCATAACGGTAAAACTAAAACGTCGGACATCATCCGTCGCCCATAGTGAACATACCCACAAATTTTCAGAAAGATCGGCCAAGTACTTTCTGAGATATTCCATAAAGAAGAAAAACCGTTACAGCCGTTAGTAAGGGCTATAACGGGGTATACTAAAACATCGGGCATCATCTGTGACCCATAATGAACATACCTACAAAATTTTCAGAAAGATCGGCCTAGTACTTTGTGAGATATTCCATAAAGAAGAAAAACCGTTATGGGTCGTTATAGCCGTTAGTAACGGCCATCATCCGTCGCCCATAGTGAAAATACCCCACAACTTTTCAGAAAGATCGGCCAAGTACTTTCTGAGATATTCCATAGAGAAAAAAAAAAAAAAAAAAAAAACGTTACAGGCCGTTACAGCCGTTAGTAAGGGCTATAAACGGGGTATACTAAAACATCGGGTATCATCCGTGACCAATAATGAACATACCTACAAATTTTCAGAAAGTTCGGCCTAGTACTTTCTGAGATATTCCATAAAGAAGAAAAAAAACCGTTATGGGTCGTTATAGCCGTTAGTAACGGCTATAACTGTAAGCTAAAACATCGGGCATCATCCTTGACCCATTATGAACATACCTACAAATTTTCAGAAAGATCGGCCCAGTAGTTTTTTGTCTGGAGCGAGTGGAACACATTTTGACCACGGACGGACGGACGGACGGACACACACACACACACACACACACACACACACACACAGCTTTTCTTTGTTAGCATTCTAAAGTACTCCCTGTTCTATAAGAACTGGGAGTACAAAAATAATAACCGTAGACAGATTGCTATCAATAGTGAAAGTGCTGATCAATGTGGAGTAGCAAGCTGTCTTTTTTGTTATTAACGGCTATAACAGCCGATAACGGTTTTTCTTTTTTATGGAACATCTTAGAAAGTACTAGGCCGAGACGAGCACCATTATGCTGCAGCAGGCTATTCAAGAGCTGGTTTTCCTTCGCTTGATCTAAGCCATTCAAGTTCTAAATGGGACCCAGGCACCAAACATTGCACATAATTATGTAGGTCCCATAGAAGACAGGACAAGTCAACGTTAGCTAGGTTTGGACTTGAGTTCAATCGGGGAGATTTATTGACAGTGAAGTGGTGTCCCTTTTCGAAGCAGACAGTCTTTCAGCAGTCGACACTAATGCATGTGCTTGATGATTTATGAGAAGCTTTAAGCTTGGCTGTCTTGCAGAATTTATGACGCAAAAGAAACGAGTTGTCATAAATTTACGAAAAGGCCTTGATGAAATTATGCAGTTCACTTTGTTTCTGCTCAGAAATATGTTTCGCGGATATGTACATGTTAACCTTGACCCATGAGTTCAAGGTAAAAACTTGGATAAGGAAATGATCACATTGTCCCGTGACTGTTCACGTACAGTGTGCATAATTCCACTGCGTTTGTTTGCTTTCAGTCTTGGTTTAAAGCAACAGTTCCTGTCTTGATCGTGAGGACTGTTACGCACAAAGAAACAATATGAACGTTTCAAGTTTGGTGCTGAAGGGTGAGCAGTAATTTACGACTTAGTAAGAGTTTCGTGACCTATATTGAATGTTCGTGTTGTGGAATATCACTGTCACAAGTGTCAGTACCATCCATAAAACGGTGATGAACATCCGGTCACCATGTACACCGCACATTTGCGGTATCGCTTCGTCATCACTTGGCATCCTCTGTTTCAGCGTTGATCATAATCGATTGAGTTCAGGCCAGCATATTGCATCAAATTTGTGCTGGAATAAGTCTACCGAAATCATGGGCTAACCTAAGTTTAGAGCGTCCTACTTTCGATACTCACACTGAAATATGATTTCTCTCCACCAGGTTTTCTTTCCGTCAAACGTCAGGGCGAGTTTGATTTTTTATTTTTTTTTTTATTTTAGATCTTTGATTTTACTTCTAAACTAATGCCACGAACACACGCAAGTTGGCATTTTAAAGCTGTTTCAGCCAAAGTATTTTTTACGGAAAGAAACTGTTAAAGGAAATTAATTAATGAGGTCTTGAGTCAGATTCTGTGGAAATTCCTTTACAGTACAACAATCCGGACACACGAAGACAAACTTAAAAAAAAAAAAAAAAAAAAAAAAAAAAATTTTCCACTATTACAAAGTTTGTCAGTTACAATACCACATGCAATTATTTCAAGAAAGTAACAAAGTCGGAACACCTCAAAATGCATTAAGTATCATGGAGTGAACCACCAAAGTATCAAACAAGTTCCACATCCAGATCATGTGATCAGTTGATCTACTGACTGCGTTTTTGCAGCTCACCAAGTTTAGCCTTGAAATTGAAAAGTAAGCACAAGAACAAAGAATTGTTTGTGCAGTTGAGCAAGAGACTTGCCCAATGTGACATGGGTATTACAGATGAAATGAGACCCCATTCATTCATACTCACAAACACTCATTCAATAATATGACAGCAAGGTCCATTTTATACAACCACCTAACCACCTTAACCTCCTGTAATTCATAAGCAGGCTGATTCAAAATAGTATTCTCCACAGACCTAGGAAAAAATAAGAGAGCAAGAAGGGCTTGAGAGAAGAATGGTAAGAAACAGGGAATGAAAGAACACATCGGCAAAGGAGTTTGGATGTTAGACCAGAGTAGAGAAAGTAAGGGATGAGGGGGAAATCACAGCAGACACCCAGGAACCTAGGAGATCCAGGTGAAGTGGGGAATCCAGGTAAACTCAGGAAGAGGAAGAAGGATGGACCAGGGCTGGAGATCCAGAGATTGGGGAATCCAGGCAAATCAGGAGAACAGGGAACTTGAGGATACCCCAAAGCTCCAAACTTTTAACACAAGCAACTATACTGTGAATCCGGAGTCAGCAAATGGGTAGTCCAGAGCACTAGTGTTACAAACTGCTGTGCAGAGGGTACATTCACATGCAAAATACCCAGTGTCTTCCATAGCACGCCTTGTGTGGAGGAGTACATAAGAATAATGATTCAAAGACTGGTGGTAGATACAGGAAAAAGCTGAAAGAGCAGAAATATTGTGGAGGGGAAATGAATATTTATACATGGTAAAGCTCCATGTCACAAACATGGAGTGAAACAGAGATAGGCACTCAAGCGTTGGAAGGGCTGCTCAAGTCTTTCCAGAATGGGGGAAGGATAATCATGCCCCCTCCCTACCTCCCCCCTCCAGTACAATGCCTTAAGCCCTCAGATTGGTGGCACCATCTACTTCAGCCTGCATCCCATCTTAAAAGAAGACATTCTTGCCCACTGCTGAGAAAAAACTGACACTCAGCTGAATGAGCATGACAAGCTCTGACACATAAGAAAACATCAAGGCAAAGAGAACTTGCACTAGTTGCAACAGCTCCATTCATACAAAAAAAAAAGAAAAAGATCTTTTTCATACAAAAGATGTAAACTGTGGTGATCCGAAGACTCCTAAGTTACCGTTGTGACATTTTTCACATTGAAAGCTCATAATGAACCTGAAATGCATCCCTCTGTGACAAGATGAATATGAGTGGTAGGTGGGTCCTGTAGGGGAAGGACTTGGAATAATTTCTCTATGAGAATTATCTTAACATTTCACCTACATCCTCTCTCTTACTAGTGGTGGAAGGAGCAAACTTTCCGGTACTAGTCATCAAAGAAATTTTTATTTGTTCTGGGTATTGATGAAATACTGAAGAATGGCTCTGAGATAATTTTCCTTAGGCCTGTACTCTTAATTAAAAGTACTTACACTTACAGCTCCGAGAGACAGAATTGAAGAGAGAAGTTCAAACATTCAACATTTCGATTGAACAACAGGGAACTGACACAAGTTAAGTGCACTCTCACACATCAACTTTTATTACTTACACATAGATAAGAAATGGCATGTCACTTCCATAGATTGTGTTTCAGTTCTCATTGGACTACCACAATGAGAGGGCCCTTCCTCACTCCTACTTTACTCGCTTGCACTCAGTGCAGCAAGCTTAAGTGGATACAGGGGTTCTGTATTAGTTACACTGAATGTATATGGTATTATATACATCCATTCCGCTTGCTAGCGCCCAGTGCTGTAGCAGAGTGGTACTCATAGACAGGTTCTAACTGTTTCATCATAAAGTGAGGGTAAGGGTCTGATGGGTTTGAGTCCAGGTGGAAGCAAACTTAGCTTTGCTTCGGAAAGAATAGTTGACCTCTCCTGTGGCTGGTGACTGCCCACTGGTAAAGATTGGTTGTCTGGTGTCACCCCGGTTTACAGTGAAGCCATGGTGTCTGGCGTTCCCCCGGCTTTTGGCGAAATCCCAGCTTCTGGTTCAACCGCAATGTGCAGCGTGACCAGGATCCCAGTTCCGTGATAAAGAGAACTTGATCTGTAGAGGAGAATCTGATGGCTGGTTTGTAGAGTGCCCACATTTACCTTTTTCTCTTTCTTTCAGAAGGGTGTGAGACTCAGCCAGCAAACCTTCTCTATGGTAGAGTTTCTGCTATAACTATTAACCTCCACTTTTGTTTAAAGGCTAAGTTAAGCTTACAAAAGGGTAGGAGACAGTAATACAATGTTACAGTTTTACTTTTAGCTAAACAACTCTTCCTTGTTTCATATGAATTAAATCACACTGGCTTGGGCTATACTTAGTCCAAGTACACATGTGGTGTAGACTTAAAACATACACTACAAATCATTCCAATAATCACCAGTATTTATAAATCATAGTAGCAGTTTTTCACCTAGCACAGGCATACGGTTTTCCTGATCAAAATCAATCATTGAATTATTTATTATCTTAACAGACAGAGTTGCATACTGACAAAAGTCAGGGTGCACACAAAGAATTGTGGTCAGATTGTTAACAAAGAATCATAACCACTGGGAGAGAGCTTTTGCCCTATGATGGCAAGCAAACTACTACACAGAATAATCATTCATCAGTTTGATAAATGATGCTAAACATTTGTACAAAGTTACAATGTCAACACACACAGCATACATAAAATCAATACATAGATTCAAAAATGTAAAACAGAGTTCCAACTCACTTTTCCTGGGAATGAACAGTGACAGAGACTGGAGGTCAAGGAGCACTAGGCCTTCCCTAATGGTCTCTTTGTCTTCCTCTGTTCTTGACTACAGGCAGTCCTGAAGAGTCAGTGAAGATGCGCCTCTGCGTGTCTGTATTGAATTCCTCACTTGCCCAATCAAATTTTGACAACCTGTCCTTCACCCATCAGGAGTGAGAGGGGGAGGGATTTAGTCTGTCACCAATCGCCTCGGAAATTGTTTGAACCTAATTGGCACCCATTAATTTATGTGTCCCTGAACTAAATCGGCACCCGTTAATCTATGCGTCCGTATAGGTGTCCACAAGCACGGGGACCGTATGAGAAAGGCGTGGGGGGGTTGGAGAAGGGAGGTTTGACGATTGTCTTTGTGTTAATTACAGCCGCACGTGGCTCAGGTGGGGGGGGGGGTGGCGGGGGGGGGGGGGGGGGGGGGGGGGGTGAGGGGGGGATGTGTGTGTGGAGAGCGCGGCAACATGCCTTTGTGTCGCGGGGTAGAGGGGGGGAGGGGTGAGACGGGCTATTGTGTGGGCTATTGTTAGAACGCACATCCCATGCTGCGTAGTATCGCCCAGCATGGGAGGGAGAGTTGTGAAGTGGAAGGGAGGTAGGCCGGTAAGAATGAAAGGCGTCACGCATTTACCGTGACGCAATTTTTCTTGTAGCAGATAATAAAAAGTAAACAAATGGGGTAGTCTTTGCTCCCATAAGGAAACCTAACACAGAGTAACTTTTATTCAAGACTGGCACAGCCTTTTAAACTTGAATAAAGTCAGACAAATACAAAGACGAACAATCTAATAGTGGGGGAAAAAACAAGTGCAGGCCAACAACTAAATTGTCTTCATAGTAATGACTTGGCAGAACTTTGAACTGAAGGAGGGTGGGCGTGTTGGGGGGGGGGGGGGGGGGGCAGGAGGAGGTTGAAGATGTAAAAACTGGGAACATGAAATTAAGAAAATATGAAAACTCTTCACTGGCTGCATAACGCCATAAGGGAACCATCGGAGCGCAGATACAGTCAGCCGTGTCTCCCTGATGAGTTTCCGACCCAGCAGACGAAAGGCCTCGGAGCAGGCAATACAAATATATCTGCCTTTAATTGGGATTGCGATGGTTCCCTTATGCAGCCAGTCTTTGTATTTGTCTGACTTTATTCAAGTTTAAAAGGCTGTGCCAGTCTTGAATAAAAGTTTACTCTGTGTTAGGTTTCGTTATGGGAGCAAAGACTACCCCATTTGTTTACTGTTTATTGTTTGCTGTTCCCTGCCTCATTTCATTTCCGATTTCATTTTGATTAAATCGAGGTTATTTGTATTTGTTTCTGTCTGTCTCTGTGTTTGTCTTTTGATCTCCCTTGCATCCTTGGGTGGATCCTCAGGCGTAGGCTCAAAGATTGCCCCCTACATTTTATACTATTTGCATAATATCTGTAGTTTTTCAGCAACTTTTTTTCCTCCCCACACTTTCGTTTGTTTCCTTTACTACTCTTCGCTGGCTGCTTCGGGGGTGCTATTGGATTCCCTTTTGCACCCTTGGCGGTGAGAACACCACGGTATTATGGACTGTGGTGTGTCTCTATTTGACGCCGGGAGCGCAGATACAGCCAGCTGTGTCTCCCTGATGAGTTTCCGACCCAGCGGACGAAAGGCCTCGGAGCAGGCAATACAAATATATCTGCCTTTAAAAGGGATTGTGATGGCTTCCTTATGCAGCCAGTGAAGAGTTTTCATATTTTCTTAATTTCATGTTCCCAGTTTTTACATCTTCAACCTCCTCCTGCCCCCCCCCCCCCCCCCCCCCCCTCCCCCCACCCTCCTTAAGTTCAAAGTTTTGCCAAGTCATTACTATGAAGACAATTTAGTTGTTGGCCTGCGCTTGTTTTTTCCCCCCATTAGATTGTTCGTCTTTGTATTTGTCTGACTTTATTCAGTTTAAAAGGCTGTGCCAGTCTTGAATAAAAGTTACTCTGTGTTAGGTTTCCTTATGGGAGCAAAGACTACCCCATTTGTTTACTGTTTATTGTTTGCTGTTCCCTGCCTCATTTCATTTCCGATTTTGTAGCAGATAGTCGAAGCCGTGCGACGCACACTGTTCTAAGAGGGGGAAGGGGGGTGTGGGGGGGGGGGGGGGGGGGGGGGTTGAGAGGGGAGAGTGGGCATAGATTTGAAATCAATTCTTTGGTTTGGTGTTTTAGTGGGACCGATCGGATGGTTTTGTCAAGCGTCACGTTACACCCTCCCTTGACTTGACTTGGTAACTAGTGAGATTCACATCCTACTGGCCTGAGGCCCTTAAGGACAGGTGCACTTTCAGATGTGCATCTGCATCTTCTGTGGCAACTGCTGTTGCAGACAGTAGTGGGCGAGTTGCATGTGGGGCCATTGTATTTTCTATCTCCGAGCTCTGGTTCCTCTTGAACTTCGGTTCAATTTTGGTTATTGGTCGGCCGACGATGGGCATCGGGGTAGCATCCCTCCCTCCATACCCTTGTGTTCCTCCTCAGGCTTGAACAGGGAACAAGTTTGAACCAGCTGTTGGAGA
>JADBJO010009020.1:72500-75000 GCA_016801955.1 Conus betulinus | reverse complement strand
GCTGTTATTTTAGCATCTGTTTAACGTATTACATCGATCAACAAGGGCAGAAAAATAAAAGAAAGTGTGTTAAACACTTTCCCACTCCACTCCTCTTCCTCCCCCTACCCCATCCCCACCCTTCCACCTGACTGCTTCCCCCTCCAATCCCTCTTCCTCTGAGCATCAAGTACATCATCCTCATCCACAGTGATCATCGGGGGGGGGGGGGGGGGGGGGGGGGGCGTGGAAATGTAAATTTTGCGTTCTTTCATGTTGCGTTTTCGTGGTGACTTTCATTTTGATTTCCTCTACACATTGGCCCTTGCCATCCCCTACACACACCATTGTAGCATGTTTGTGTCAAAGGGAATAGTATGAGCAAGTGCCTGTGAATATTTGGAGACTGTTGTTTGACGGATGTGGTGGTCCCATCTGGAGTCCAGGCTGTTTTTGTGATAGAGGGCATATACAAGCAGTGTGCTGCATATGTTGCATCGGGCATCACTGAACACCAGCAGTGCAGTGTCTCCCTGTGGACTGTGGTGCTGGGGTTGAAATAGAACACACCTGGATGCGGCTTGTGCGGAGGAGCAGTGATGAAGGGCATGGTAATAATGCCTCTAAAGGGAAAGGGGGAGGGGTTTACGAGGAGAGGAAATTATCTGCTCTTCCGTTTGTTTTTAGCATTTCCCTTTCTGTGTGTTTTCACTTCTCCTAACTCTGTCAGCACCAATATTGTCAAAATGTGACCACGAGGCTCAGTACCAGAGCCATGCTTCTGCATCAAGACAAGAAATGTTTCCCTTATTTCTTTGACAGTTTGCTGTCTTAATTATTGAATGTCTACATCCTGTTCCACGCCTTAGGTATTTTTCTGTTGTGAGTGTTCCAGGTATCACAAGGATTTTCTCTCTTCAGTTTCTGCAAATTTTCCTGATTCATAGAGAGACTCACATATGTTTTGATATATATTGATAAGAAATATTTTCAAGCATGATCTTTATTAACCCAATTATGTTAAAAAAAAAATCAGCTGTAAAGTAGCTGAACTAGTATGAATTTAGACTGAGATCTGATTGATTGATTATGGAAACAAAAGCGAAGGAAAAGAGAAAGTCCATTACAGACTTTAACCCTATTGTACCGAACCATAGAAATCCTGGAGAAAAAATTTTTATTTTTGCAGAATGCAGTCATTTGGGGTTGAGAAACACGTCGCATGTTGTACTTTCTGGATATTTGGTTTAACATTATGGGATGGCCTGTTTATCATATATGATATGTTGGGCATTTGAGACACACGGATCCTAATTATCACATATGATAAACAGTGTGTTCATACATTTGCACTGAAGCTATCATGTTATATTTCATTCACTGCTTTTCTACTGTTTTCAGGTCTCAGACAAAGGCATATTGACATGTTCTGTTGTTCTCAGCATACATAGTGTCTTAGCAGGAAGACATGGAACAGGTTGCAGCAGTTCCAGTCCTTGCTCAGGCACAGGTGCACTTTGCATTTGCTGCAGTAGACAGAGAAAGGTCAGGCTCTTGTAGTTCCTGTTCTTGCAGCTCTCTCCTGTGCTTTCCACTCAGGCTGGTGACCACAGCCATCAAGACAAACATCTGGAACTGGAATAGGAGTTCTTCAATCTGTCAGTGTGCTCCTGCACAGGTTTCCCAGGGCATTATCATCATCATCATCAGAATCGTTTGAATTGATAGCAGATACTGATGGAATAGGATCAGTATGGCGTCATGATCCTGTCATCAACTGCTTTGACCTTGCGAGATCCAGCTTGCTCATCGTCATCATCAGTACTCTCGTCCCGTGCTAACCATTCTTCACCAGAACTGTTTGACACTTCAAAATCACTGTCACCTGGGTTGACAAAACGGCAGACAATTGCGACAGGAACCTGGCGTGTAATCATGCTGAAAAAAACACACAAAACAACAAACATAAGGAAATTCCTCTTGCATAATGAGACACACATACGCACAAAGGTGTGCATACGCTTACATCTTTACCTTCCATCTCCCAAAACTATTACACATGTATATGTGTGCGTGTGTGCACGCACTCATGCATACACACACACACACACACACACACACACACACACACACACACACACACACACACATGAGCACACACCCATGTGTGTGCGCCATTACACACGTATAAACATACACTCTCGCTCTCGCTCTCTCTCTCTCTCTCTCTCTCTCTCTCTCTCACACACACACATACACACACACACACTCACACACACACACTAACATATTGTCACCATAAACTGAAGCACAAATACATTTTATGATTTTTATTACTGAAAAATAGCACACGGACGTCAGACATGCTAGAGACAAACTGTCTGGTGATAGCAGCAGTGCCCATCATATCATATATGATAAATAGGGTACAGTTAGCTCCCTTCCAAAGGCCATCTCTGCCCGTCATATCATAGATGATAAACACACTTTAACTGGCTACTAAATGGGAAACTATTATAAG
>JADBJO010009020.1:0-67500 GCA_016801955.1 Conus betulinus | reverse complement strand
CCTCATTTTAAGCTAACAGGAGACGCATGTCTCACGATGACTGAAAAAAAAAAGAAATCTAAAGCTCTGCTGTTATTTCTTGTTCATAAGTACATCTGTGTATTTTCTTGTATATAGGTATGTCTGTGTATTTTCTTGTGCCTAGATACATCTGTGTATTTTCTTGTACATAAGTACATCTGTGATCAAACTTCATGGGCAAAAATCAAATAAAAGAACGAGTACTATCCATTTTTGTTTCGGTCTGTGAAAAAGGTTGGAACCGCTCCGGCATGACTCTGTCGTAGGCAGAAGAAAATGTTTGGGCATTGTAGGGGGTAAAGGTGTTACAAGAGGTAGAGAGAAGAAAGGGGTGTGGGACCAAGCAGCTGACTGGCACTTAACTGCGGTTCAGTATGTCCATTTTGAATCTGATCTTGAAGCCATTCAGCGCTTCCTGCTGTTCAGGGTTTACCAGTCCCGCAGCGATCAGACTGCGTTCAGCGTTCCAGGCATTGACCGCATTCCTGGTTTAGGTTGGTGTTTGGTTTGTTCAGACTCTGTGTGTGTGTGTGTGTGTGTGTGTGTGTGTGGTGAGTGCATATGTGTGTGTGTATGTGTGTGTGTGTGTGTGTGTGGTGGTGAGTGCATATGTGTGTGTGTGTGTGTGTGTGTGTGTGTGTGTGTGAGTGCATGTGTGTGTGTGTGTGTGTGTGGTGAGTGCATATGTGTGTGTGTGTGTGTGTGTGTGTGTGTGTGTGGTGAGTGCATATGTGTGTGTGTCTGTATGTGTGTGTGTGTGTGTGTGTGTGTGTGTGTGTGTGTGTGTATGTGAGTGCATGTGTGTGTGTGCGTGTGTGCATGTGTACATGTGCATGTGTGTGTGTGTGTGTGTGTGTGTGTGTGTATCTGTCAGTGTGTATGTGTTGTGAGTGAATGTGTGGTGGTTGTGCACTCAGTATTTCATAATTTCTATTTTACTGTGTCCTCAGTTAATTGCATGTATTTCAGTGTCTAGACATATTTTTCATTTTCAAAGTATGGTTTAAGTTGGTATTTGGTGTGTTCCTTTTGTGTGTGTGTCTGTGTGTGTGTGTGAGTGTGTATGTGTGAGTTTGCACACTGAGTTTGTGATGTGTTTTTTTTCTTTTTTACTGTGTCCTCAATGAATTACATGTATTTCAGTATCTCAACATGTTTTTCAAAGTATGATTTAGTTTGGTGTTTGGTTTGTTCAATTTGTGTGAGTGTGGGTGTGTGTCGCGCGTGTGCAGTGTGATGTATTTTTCCTTGTTTTTTATGTGTCTTCAGTGAATCATATATTTCAGTATCTTGACAATTTTTTTTTGTTTGTTTCAGTGTATGATAGTTCGTAGTGTATGATAGTTTGTAGTGTCTTTATGAAGTCTTTTCTCCTCACCAGGTGTGTTTGAATTCTTTCTGCCTATCTGTCTCCACATGCATACAAGCATGTGCAGGTGTGCATACCTGTGCACATAATCGTAAAAGCACAAGCTTTATGTCCATATCAATTTATATCCATACCCAGTCACACTCACTCAAAAATGAAAGACACTATTCCATAAGTTAATGCATCCTTTAGGATTTTTTTTTTTTTTTTTTTTTGATAAGGGAGTAAAAAATTATTATTTCATAAAAGCAACTGGATTCCACTTCTGTTGAAAAGAAAGTAATGAAAAGGGTATTTGAAATCAGATGAACACAATGACTGCCCACATGCTTATACCTACCCTAGCAACTCTCCTGGGTACCCTTCACTGGCTCATCTTTACCCCACGCACGCCCATCGTCCCCCTTTCCCCATACTCCATTCACCCAAAGTATTGAGTGTTTTTGTCTTTTTTTGATCAGTTGATCAGTATCTGTGTTGGTTGCTGCATGTCAGCGACATGACCAGGGGTGGCTATGAGGATTTGGACACGAACAGACAGCCCGGCCCTTACACACAAGTACCTGTGGAAACGGCCTCCCATCATGCCACGGTCACCAAGGAATGAGCTCCATGCAAGTGCTTCTGCTACACCACAGAGAACCTGTGCCATTGTTTGAAAAAACAGATTTTCTCACATATTCTTCGGTACCATACATTTTCATATTGCTATTTGCTTTGGTGAGGGTACTTTTTAATCGCATTTTGAAGAGGTATTGATTATCTGAAAAGCAGCATAAAATCTGTTTTATTGCCTCAGATTTATTTGCAATCAAAAGACAATTGTGAAACAGTATGCAGTCTGGAATTGTTTGTTTTGTTACCCAGGCAGTTGTTTTGTAATCTGTATTAACAGACCTGCCATAAACAGTATAACAAGAATGCCGTTTATTACATTTGTCCGCATGGTACCAGGTTTTTTCTGTAATTTGTTTTTTTTGTAATTTGTTATTTTCACTACGCACAGTGGTCTTCTGTTGGATATGTTAAGTGCAGGTTCATAGTTATGCACACAAACTTTGCCTTTGTCCCATATTCCATGGGACACTACTCCACAGCCAGACTCTGGTTGTTCCAGATTTCTGGTTACTAAACTTTCCATTTACCACACACCATGCTGATCTGTGCTCATCGTGACTCTCAACTTTTTAATCACTCAGCTGCTTATGCTTCCTGTTACTTTTTTTTGTATTTTTCTTTGTTGTTGCTGTTTTTTTTTTGTTGTTGTTGGAATTTTTTCTGCTCAGAATGAAATGTATTTTCTGCAACATTTTCTGATCGAGATAAACACTTAAAGCAAAGAAGTCCCGTGTGATTAATTCTTGATCTGTGTGTGTATAGTATTTAACACGTGAATGTGCCAGTCCACGCATGAGCATTGCATTAGTCCCCTGAAAAAGAAAAGTGATTCAGCTTCGGTGCGGTGAGGTGTAAATGGCTGTCTAGGATGGAAGGCACATCTGTGTTCTGAATCCTCTGTCCCCCTACCTTCCTATAGCGTTAATGATTATGCTTCCAAAAATCTGACGGCTGTGTATTTGTTGTTGAGCGTTCCTGCCTTTGGGAGAAGAAGGGAGTGGGGAAGAGTTGGAGTTTTTTTTTTTTTTTTTTTTTCCACCCCTCCCTCAACATGTTTTCTTTAATGTACTGTTGCTACCCTTGTCCTTTTCAGTCTTACATATCTTGTACATATAACTTAATCTGTGTTTGTGTGTGTGTATGTGTTTGTGAATGAGTGTTGGTGTCAGTGTGTGTGTGTGTGTGTGTGTGTGTGTGTGTGTGTGTGTGTGTGCATGCATTTGTATATTGGTGTGTGTTTGTGCGTGCAAGTGTTTGTGTTAGAATGGTGGGATGTGTGCCTTCACTTGAGATCTAAATGTTCGCAGCGACATCTGCTGTAACAAACTCATTGTTCGTGATTTAATTCTTAGCCTGCTGCTGCATTATCCCATCTGTATAAAGTTTTTACTGTTTAACAATTCATATAGTACAGTTTTCTTTTGTTCATAGTTATCTAGTTTAGCTATATCCAGTTGTGTATGTATCTTCACAGATAGATCAAATCTGAGCTGTTACAACTTATCGTCATCTACCCTAACAAAAGGCAGTCTCCTTCTTCACCTGAATCATACGTAACTGCCTATTCAGGGTCTTTTGCGTCCACCTCTCTCAGTTCGATATCACCAGCTGCATTGAAATCTTCATCCCTACTGTCTTGAAGGTGCAGTTCATCCAGCAAAATGTTCACTGATTGATTAAGCTTGAAAAGGTGTCAAGCAGAAGATGCACTGAGACCACAAAATTCAGACGTCAAGGTCTACCTTGAGTCAGAAAATCAAAATCAAGTCCGCTATTTCATTCGCGGTGTGCACAGATTCTTCTCAGATTCGTGCAAGAGAGAGCTTCAAATGAAACCAGCTCTTGTTTTGAATCGGCTGCATTTCTGAGTATGTGGGACGAAAGAGAGCCAGCATTTGTTGAGCATGTGCACTGTACGTTTGCACAGCTAGTGACCTGAGTTGAGTGCATGTATGTTTGTGTGAGCACACTATAGGCTGAAGGTTGATGTACAGATTCATTCTCTCTCTCGCCTTCTCTGCTTCCTTGGAGTTTGCTCTCTGATGGAATAATGTATTCTAACAATAATTTGTTTTAAATCAGTGAATGAAGCTTATCTCTGTTGAGTGTACACCAAAACAATTCTATCAACAGTGTGACTATTTTTTTCCCATCCTGCCCTATCTCTCCATGCCTATTGTTCCTCCCACCCCCTACCCCCTTCCCTTTCTCAACCCCCCCCCCTTCCCCTCACCCCTTCCTGCTTTTCTTCCATCATGTTTCTTTTATAAGGAAATCTTAGGTTTGATGGAAGTGATTGCCTTATCGTAGTGCTGATGCGTGTGCATTTCTAGTTGTTTAACTCTCAACATTAAAGGGAGTCTAAAAGGAATTATTCATATTGCTCATGTAGTTAAAGTGAGGACTGGGACATGTGAGGTTTAAGAAGAAAAAAAAAAAAAAAAAAAAAAAAGCGAGATTTAAAGAAAAAAATGTTTATCATTTTATGAATGTTTGTTATTAATTGTTGATGATTAATGGCTACAGTTGCAGGTGTTGAACATGTCTGCGCTAAGATTGACATTATCATGAAATTACTGTCTGAGATTGACATTATCATGAAATTACTGTCTGAGATTGACATTATCATGAAATTACTGATGCCGGAAAGGGCTGTTTGGGGTATGGTATGAATTATAAACAAACAGCAGAAAGACTGTCACCTCCTCCTAAATTCCACCAGACTAAGGCCTTTTCGGTTATGTTGTGGGCTGTGATTGTTGCCCTGCCTTTGGGAATTTTATGCAGATGATTTCCTGTCTTTTTGCTGGTCTCTTTGACGTGTGTTTTTTCTGTCCCCTCACAGCCACACACTGATCTTCTGTCGTCGTGGCAGACTCATTTGTCTATCATTAATGATTTTACACTTTCTTTCCTAATTTTTCATACAGTTTCCCTCTCAGATTTTTAAATAATTCGTAAGATCCTTGTTTTTGTTTTTTTTTATATTGTATATGCAACTGGGTTGTTACAATGTAAACGCTGTCCAGAGTCAACTTCAGCCGTCCTTTGGGCAGTGCCTGTTTGTCCCTGTGCCTTTTTATGTAGTTTAAGCTTGACTGTTTTTGACCCGTTTTGTTCTCTTCATTTCTTCCAGATTCTTTATTAATTACTCCAGAGGTGCAAAATCAAGCAGAATGGTAGATGCTGTCAATATCTAGTCTCAAGGATGTCACTTGTGTTTAGATTACACTATAAATGAGGCCGTCCTCCATTTAATGACGTCGGAATTAGGGGCCTGGGTGCAGTGCCACTGAGGTGGCGTAGAAGATGGGACATCTTTTTTTTTCTTTTTAATGCTGATCGATAAGAATGACGATTATGCTGCGGATTTTTTTATTCTCTATATATATGTAATGAGAAAGACCTTGTCACTAGTAGATTGATAGTTTCTGTATGTTAGAAAATGAAAATTTAAAAGAAGGTGCTCGAAAGTGTCCCTATACTCTGGAAAGCATTTCGAGAGAAAAAAGAAAAAAGAACTTTAAAGTAGCAGCACTCTCGCATGAAATGAAGGAAAGGGTGTCCAAATTATCCGTTTATCTCTGGTCTGAAGCAAAAGCAATGAAACATTTGAACCTGGGTGTTCTTGGTGTAGGATAGTGGAGAAAGCTCATTTTACCACAGATTACCCCCCCCCCCCTTTCCCCAGATCCCCCCCCCCCCCCCCCCCCCCCCCCCCCCCCCCCCCCCCCCCCACTGTTTGTTGCCTGTAGCACGACTTTGCCTGGCCCTGCTTATCTCTCTTTTTGTGGGAGATGGTCACAGATCACTGTAGGTAGTGGATACAACTGGTAAATAGTTGTGTTATTTTGCGATTTGCTGGACAAGAATTCTTTTTCTCACCATGTGGCGACTGGATAGAAAGGTTCTCAACTGAGTTATAATTTTCACCTTTATTCCAGAGTTATGTAGGGAGGTAGGAGAGAGCAGGGTGGAGAGAAAGGTGAGGTTGTGATAAGCGATTGCTTTCTACATCGTGATCAACTCATGCTTTACTGCTGTTTGTCTTGTAAAGAAAAAAAAAATTGCTAATTTTGGTTTGTTCCACAGCGTATGGTTTATCTTCAGTCACAAGGAAGTGAAAGAGGTTGATGACCGAAAGAGCAAATTTTGTTATGGGTTCAGTTCTTCCACAGTTGGGGTGTGAATTGCATGTTGTGATGTTCACTCTCAGTTTTTTTTTTTGTCTGTTTTTTTTTTTTCTTTATGCAATTTGGATAATATTGTGTATTCCAGGTTCTGCATGGCACATCAGTGATTTAGTGAAAAATAAACAACTCGCCTTACATCGACGGAAGTCATTCCCAATTTCATCCATTTCAGGTTGTTTCAATTTTGCTTTTTGAAGAGAAGTGGTCCTATTCCAGGTAATAAGTTTTGCTTCACTTAGCCGTCTTTCGAAACATCTTACTCTGGAGCGTGATAGTTTCCTAATAAAGGATATCAGAATTTGCAGGCTTCACTTTTCTATGAATTGAACTGTTGCTCAAGGATGATTTACTAGTTTGTATATTTTAAAACCATATTCTGTGGGAAATCTTCAAGGGCATTGTGACCGACTAGTGAAAAGCCTCTGTCCCATTTCATTTCAGTGAGGTTTATGGGTATTTTATGCTCGTGTCCTCTGTCCCATTTCATTTCAGTGAGGTTTATGGTATTTACGCAAGGATTTCATGTAGCATCGTGTTCATTTTCTATGCAGCGACCGTAGTCAGTGTCAGTTCTGTTTCCTGTAATAATCCATGATACCTGCTTCCTGTGATAATTTTTGATACCTCTTACTCTGAAGTAGACTTTGCTTACTGATAAAAAAAATCATGTATGTAGGCTTTAATGCTTATCACAATCATCATTTATATTTGAATATGTTCATCTTTAGGTGAAAACACAAAGCTTGCAAACTGTGTCTCTTTTAACCCAGTACCTTGGCTGTCATCTTCAAGAACTGTAGGTGTGACATGCAGGAAACACACCATAGGCTAGCTTTCAGTCCGAATGTGTCAAGTGCTTGTATTACACAAAAGTTCACGTGCATGATGCCATATTGCGTCCTGGCCCCTCTTTGAGAGCTAGTTCCTCCCTCTGTTTTCTCACCTTTTGGGCTTATGGTGACAAATGGCAATTGCAATAGTCGATAGATTGCGGAAACCAGGAAACGGTGCATTTTTCAGGACAGACTGTTGTCATATGAGAGACAGATACAATGATGTGGAAGTCTTCAAAACTTAAGAATATATGGGGAAAACATATACCTAGCTTATAACACAACAACTGATAGATATAGTTCAATAATCTAACTTTCCAGTGGAGGCTTCTTGATCCAAGTGTTGCTGAATGTTTTTGTTTTCCATAGGAAATCATTAGAATATGTTGCAAGCTTTGAAAGACATGTGCTTGTTCCCAGCATTGAAAGTGTGTGTGCGTATGTGTGTGTGTGTGTGCGTGCATGCGTGTGTGTGTGTGATGGAGCCAGTGTGTGAGGGTAACACAGACCAGAGGCGAGAGAGCCACATGTGCGGATCCATCTGTTAGGCAGGCGAGTGTCAGACTTGACTAAAACCGACTACTGATACATGTGTAGAAACCAAGGGAGAGGGAATCCCTGCTGATTGGAATGTTAGACCGTCTGCTTCTGGAAGTACAGTCAAGTTCTTCTGCATGCTGATCGGTTGGGGGTCTTGTTGCCTCGATAACTTTTGAGTCAACAGACGCTTTTGGGTCTTTTTGAGTATTGGACGCTTCTGTGTATCACCATAGGATCTTGGGAAAACTCTGTACACTGTAAACAGTTGACCATTAATTTTCTTATCATGTGTTGATACTATTGTATGTATTCTTGTTTTTTGTGTCGCTCTTGTGTCATATACATAGACAGTATTTCTGCGAGTCAGAGAATTTACTAGTGCGAGTCAGAAGAGTATTCATCCAAGTGATCTATGTAAGTTATTCAGCGCTTGTTTTCCTCTTTTGAAAATGAACTGGATGATGACACACATGCCACTACTGTGCTCAAGTCTGATTAATTGGTGAATAGTGAAAAATTTGTGAGCAGAAGATGCTTTGGTATATGTAGAATTGATTTACTATTGATATTTCAGGGTTAGATACCAAAGAAAGCAGTCGACTTGTTCTGCACTTATTATGGCAGCAGGGTTTGTTTTTACGTAAAAAGAATGTTTTAAAGTGTTTTGCATGAAATTGAAAAAAAAAAAAGCAAGAAGGAATTCTGCGCTTTATGATGTTAATGGACAGTCATGGGCAGAGGCCATCAGAACTGGTAGAATCATTCTCTGCTCTGCTTCTCTCTCTTCTGTAGTGTCATGTGTCCTAGAGGCAGTGCGTATTTCGAACCAAAGGATTTCTATTCAGCTCATGAAAACGGAATGTGTCAATAGTTGTAGGTAGTCTTCCACTTTGGTTGTCAGAATGCCGAAAAAATGAGGGCCTTACATTGGTGTCCCCCCATCTCCTCTGGTGAAGGGTGTCATGGCTGTTCAGTGTACATCTGACATCGGCCACCTCATCAGACTTACATCACCAGTTTAACACGTTCAGTTTGCACTTCTTTTCATGAACTGTGTAATTCTCTTTCCAACACTGCATCATACAGACCGGGGCCAGAGCTGTGAAAGAAGATACAGTTCCTGCGAGCTGTTTGTAGAAAACGGTCAAGTTTTCGGACGCCCATGAAATTTTAGTGGAAAGAGTGACTTAAGTTTGTGGATTTTGTATCTGACTTGTGTAAATTTGCCAAGAGGACTGATTAAGATCAAAATCTGCAACAGATTTTCAAAATTGGTCATTTGCATCATCATCTGATTCCTTGGTTTTTACGATGAAGATTAAAATCATTGTTGGTGCGCTGTCACTTAGGTTTCAAATCCTGTCTTCAACGTATCAACAACAACAACAAAAAAAGGGAAGAAATAAGAATCTGGAAAGTCTGACTAAGTTGGAGGCATAATGTTAAAACTACTGAAGCATGATCATGAGATGGGTAGAAAAGAACTTTTAAGTCTGTAAACAACATTTCAATGCAGGTGAAATTTGAAAGGCTTCCCTGATGTGCTATGGAATAGGTCAAAACCAGATTTCACTGGTACCAACAAATTCATGTGTTCTTAGTTTGAGACTTCCTTTTGATTTAAGAAAACAAATCTTTTGTACAGAAAATGAAAAAAGAAAGTATATATGGTCAAAACGTTCCTACCTTGCCCGGAGAGTTGTGTTCAACAGGACATCCATCAGTGGTATATCGGTATAATCATCATGGAAAGTAATCTGTTATTCAGTGAAACTGGGTGCTAAGTTTCTCAAATTGATTTATCATAGCCGGTTCAGGTTTTTATGTAAACCAACAGTTTTGCTTTGATTATGAAAAATATGCAGCTTCTGCCTTTTTGGGGAGGGGGGGGTAGGAGGAGGGCTGCCACATTTTCAATGCTTATCTCGTGTACCATCACTTTTGACGATTGCAAGTGTTGTAAACTACGTTTTGCATGTTTACATGGTTAGTTTTAAGCTTTATGTCGGGCATTGAATTGTTGACCCCTGTCCATAGTATCAGAATTACACATTTTGTTTATGGTGTACATGTTTTGAGATCTGACATGCTTGATTACAGCATATCTGCAGTTTTGTCTTTCAGTTTTTACTTCATACTTTTAATAACAAAAGTATTGTTTGTTTGTTTGTTTTTTTTACTTTTAAGGGTGAAGGGGGGTCCAGCATAATTTTCAATTCATTGTTAATCTAAGTTTGAATGTCATGCTGTTCAGGGTACGTTGAGGCTTCGTACACATTCCACTATTTTCAGCAGAAATATTGGACAAGTATTTCACAAATGCAAACTTTTGTATTTATTGCTAGCTGGTGCCGTTTTAAATAAATCAAAACTGTGTGTTTTTTGGTTGTTTTTCTTGTTTAACTTTGCAATTTTTTGTTTTGTTTTGTTTTGCTATGTTGCCTCCAAAAGTTTAAAAGATAATGAAGTTCACTTTTGAATGCTCGTGTAGCATTTGAAAATTATACCACTGCTGTAATCTGTACTACTAAGATTGTTTGGTCAGTTTGAAAATGCATGATACATATGGTTTCTTTATAAGGAGACAATATGAATAAAGCCTTTATGCTGTGAGGGTTCAACCTGGATTACATGAAAGTCATGTTCAAGTCCAACAAGATTTACAGACCAGTGAGACTTGAAAGATTTTGCACAAGTGTAAGGTGTAGGTACAAGTCAATGAGACTTGAAAGATTTTTATCAAATATAACAAAATTTATGGACCAACAACTGAAAGATCTAAAACTTTTGCAAGGTGTTGATATATGTTGACCTCAGATGTAAATGATATGATAAGACTGAAGAACAAGAATTCTTCTCTCAACAGTTAACGGTCCTGAAAAGTCAGTGTGTGCACAGCTAGGACATAATAATTTAGTGTAAAGAATATGTGTCCTCTCCAGATTTGCTGCTTAGTTCATATTAAGACTTCACTCGAAACATATCAATCTTTGACTCTATGCGCGTGTTCAACTTGCACTTAGAATAGACACTTACATTTAGAATAGACACTTACATTTGATGTGATTTTTTACTTTGTTAGAAATCCAGCTTTGATTGTAAGAATATTTCACTTTAAATTCATAAACTTTTAAGAATACCGTTTTGGCTTTTTTTAGAACATTGTGTGTAGTAGAAGGAGGCTTACATGAATGATTATTTGGTGTGTGTCCACAAAAATTTTGGAGTGTGTGCAGAAAAAGAAAATGTCTGTGTTAATGCACATATATTTGACTGTCAGAAATGAGTTTCATAAAGACCATGCTGTTGAGATTATTCTTGAAAAATAATTCGGTGATCTTAGGAAAGCACTAGTTATGATGATACTTCATTGTTTGAATATGACAGGAAAAAAAAAAGTTGTGGTGCTGTGCACACTTGGAAATTAATGCTATTGAACAAGAGACAGAATCATGTAAATCACATGCATTTGATTGTGTGTATACAATGATTTGTTTTCTTTATTTTCTGTGTCAGTTGTTAAGCAGTTGTTAACCCTATGCAATTTTCCTGCTTGGTTGGTCTTTTCAGTTCAGTTTACATTAAACAGCCCACTATTGAGCGAATGATTGTTCACTCTATGATCGCTTTTTTTTTTCTCTTGCATGTCTAATAAATAGATTTTCAAAACTTATTTATGTGTACATGTTTCATAATGTATATAGTCTGTTGGTTCAAGTATAAAGAGTATGTATACATAACCTGATATACACAACTGTTGCTTCATGTATAAAGAGTATGTATACACAACAAAGAGAAAAAAAAAAATAGCAAACACACACAAAATGTTTACACAATGTCAATCATAGAAGCAGCATCCCAAAGCAAGCACACAACACACACACACACACACACACCAGTCAGAATTCTTTACTATGCAAATTCCTATTGATCATGAATCATGAATACTTATCTTGGCAAACTCGTCATCTTTTGATGAAAACATAACAGGTAAAAACAATCATAGTTCTATTCATTCCAACCCAAATCACCACACAATATATCCATCCTTTTCCGGCCACAGTCAGCAGAAAACGCTTTCACACTTCTCCAGTCACCTGAAATTAAATTCACCATTTTGTTGCCAAACTGACCAGAAAAGTATTCATCCCTTAAAAACCATTCGCTATTTTCCCGTCACCACTAAATGCATTCATTGTCCAGCAAGAGGCTGAGGATATGCTTTTCCCCCTTTTCAGTCTCAGTCACAAGAAACTGGATTCACACTTTTCCCAAGCACAGGCACCTTTCTCATGGCCACAGTAAATGGAAAAGGCATTCACCTTTTCCAGCCACAATCAACAAACAATACATGTACTCTTGTCCTTTTTCTGGCTTCTACAGAAAACGTTAACCTTTTCCTGCCACAGTTATATATAGGACAAAAAAAGAGAGCTTTTTCCAGTCACCAAAAAAAAAGCATTCACCCTTTCCAGCAACAGTCCACCAGATGAACATTTACCCTTTTCAATCCACAGCCATCAGAAAACGCATCCATTTTATACCAGCCACAGTCACCGTAAAATGCATTAACTCTTTTTAAGCCAAATTCACTTGAAAACCACATTCACCTTTTTCCAGCCAGTCACCAAAAAATGCATTCATCTTGTTTCAGCAACAGTCTTCAGGGTAAACAAAATCATCTTTTCCCAGTCTTGGTTGCCAGAAAAAAAAAAAATTGCCCTTAATTCAAGCAACACACTCTGTCACAAAAACTATCACATCACAGAATCACTTCATTTGCATATACTTAGCTCAAAGACACATTTTTCTTTCTGATGTTACAAGCAACTTATTCTGTTTACATTAGCATGCAGTACAAGTTTAAATGTCTTGGTTTTCATCAATAGTTTTCAGAATGTAATATATGATATCAGCAATTAAGAACAATCACTAATTCATCTGGCTTTCAGAATGTCAGATATATCAAAAATTAAGAACAATCACTAATCCTTTTCTCTCTTTTTTTTTTTCTCCTTTGCTCTAGCGATCATAAGAGAAAACCAATATGCACTACAGAAAATGTTTCATACAGTTCGGAGAATTACAATGTTATAAATGAGCATGGGTATCATTAGCCCATTTAAAACAAACAAACAAACTTAAAGGATAAGACTCCTATGTATAGCCTACATCCCAAATTGACATCTAAGAAAGTAAAATCAACCAATCAAACCTTCATTTCACCACTACATCATAATGTTCCATAACGATTCTGCAGTCCACTGGTACTCTCTCACCCACTCCCTCCTCCTTCCCAAAAAAACTAAACAAAAACATATACCTAAATTCTTATTTCAAAATGCATCAACAGATTTTTGAACAATAAATTGAAATAGTAAATATATAAACAGTAAACTGTTCTTGGAATTCTATAAATCTTTTTTTCGCAAATTTTGATAAATAATCATGGACAGGTCATTCCTCCCTAAAAATTATTCACGAAAGAAAAACAATCCCAAACAAATAAAACAACTACAACAACAATGAAAAAATTTCCAAGGATGGGATTACAGCAGCTAAGAAGACCTGCCAATCTTCCTTCTTTGGTGGACTTCGTTCCACTTGGTTGCAGTTCATTCCTTTTTTTTTTTCAAAATACATCAATGGAGAAGAAAGAGAGAAAGTGACGTTTGTTCAGAATGATTAGCAAATCAGAAATCACCCAAAACAATAATTTTCTTCGTTGAATTTATCAAAATCTTAAACAGATTTGTTGCATAACTATGAATATTCATCTTCTGAGGATACCCAGAAAGTAGACCTCAATGCACACAATCAGGTTACGTACACTTAAAGCATAATTATCTGCAGACCCTGTTTGCCTTTGACAATGGAAATGGCAAAACCTGTTTTTAAATAAATGCTTAAGATAAAGTTAGTCCAAAAATTCATACAATTTTCACTCCATTAAACATCTGGCTGTACAGACTTGACCAAGAATTAGCTGTCAATTGCCTAATAGAACCCTTTCTCTACACTAGACTTATGACTGACCCACAAGACCTTTGTTTACATTTTTTTTCACTGCACTGCGATTAACTTTGAAAAGACTGACATGTAATCAACATGTCACAAAACAAACGGGTACTCATGCATTAAATAATGCTTGAAACCAAGTCTTACAACTGAAAGTAGTTTCTGTGCTGCTTTGAACAATACCTTTGAAATAACGAAATAAGACATAACACTATGATCACAGTTCCTGCAATTAGGAGTTTCATCAACACCTGACAATTTGTGTCAGCTTGTGTGTGAAGGATATATAGTGAAATTGTGTCTGTACAAGACAACCATTTAAAAAAAAAAACATATATTCAAGTGAAAATCAGCCGCAGCACACCTGGCAATTCCTGCGTTAGTGCAGCAGCATCGTCCAAGCAGCCTGAACTACACACGACAGTTCTGCTGTACTTTACACGGGTATGCGGTCCTCGTAGATCCACTGCATCCTCCACTAACTGATAGGAACTTGGAGCATTGTTAGATTTTGAAGACTGGGACACAGGTTCTACCGACGAAGAACGAGAACGTTGAAATACCTGGCGATTATCACCAACTGAACACTCGTGAACAGAAGAGGGAGAGGATGGCCCACACCTATGCTGACAATGATCTGACTGAAGACACCGCTCCTCGATCACACCACTGGCTGACTGATCATAGCAGATTCCAGGAAACGATTGACAGCAACTACTCATTTTAGAAGTCTGATTATACTGGTATAACAAGGCATGTTCTCTGTATTTCAGGCAGGCTGGATACATTTTCGATGCATGCATTTCTGCAGATGCAGCTTCCAGGTCCTGTGAAGGAGACGCATCAAATTCTATGCACTTTTCGACTCTTGGCATGCTCTCTGCAGCACAGTCCCTCTGCTGTCACGAGCTCACTCCAAACTCGGTACAGAGGGCGTCGATGTCTTTGCTGTCGCAGAGAGGATAGAGATCATGCCGTGACATCAAGGACACACACATTCGTAGGGTGGACCAGATGTTGTCAGACATCTGAGACTGGATGCCAGCCGGACCTCGACTCTTCTGCTGAATGTTCAGGGCAGAGAGAAAGTGCTCCATGGCCTCTCTGCAAATCAAACAGAACAAGTAACTCTTCAGTCACTGCAACACAAATGTAGCGGTAAATACACACACACACACAAACAAATTACATAAAATGCTTTATTTTGTGCCTGCTGAATATCAAATTATTCAAAATAATAAATTAACGAATAGAAGTTTTTAAAAAAGTAAGCTGTAAGCTGTAATTAACCTTCACCTTTATGCTCATCTTCCGTGAGCTCACATATGTGCACACATGAATTAGTGGCCAGCCATAATCGTATGTACCTTCTGAATGTGTGGAAAGTAATACACCAAGTAATATACCATACTAGCGAAACTGCACATCATCGTGAGTTCATCAATTCAAGTAGGCATGTACACATGCCAAAGACTCGACAACTTAATACTTATCTATGAACTTCAGCATGCATCACACACAGGATGGAACAATTCTCACTTGTGAGCTCCCAGGTTGATGCAGGCAATGCCAGATTGTACCGTGAGCGGATGAAACCTGGCGACAGCTCCAGTGCATTGTGATAGGCGTCAATCGCCTCCTCACTTCGTCCCCCATTGGCCATCGTGGCCCCCAGCCTGTTCCACAACAAGGCGTCCTGAAACAAAGACCATACTGACAATTGGCTGACTAGCAGATGAGTCATTTTAGCTTGCTTGTTGGTCAGTTAATTAGTCCACTGATTGGTCAGTTGTAGTGTCAGTCACTTCATCAGGCAGCAACCGTGTCAACAAAGGACCTAGGGAGTTTTCCTTTTTTTTCATGTAGATTTAAACCTACAACTGTTATGATGTTGTTTAACAAAAAAATCTCTGAGGATGTTTATTATTTAAGAACAAAAATCTGAGAAACCCAGCACACACTTCAAAGTATCATAATGTCCAATCCTCCCATCAGGCGCAAACCCCGACAGTTTCATCCTTTTGCAAAACCTGGCATCAGGTAAAATTCTGAAAAAGTCATATTTTTTCCACACCTGACATCAGGCACAGACCTGAAAATCTGATGCTTTTCCCAAACTTGACATCATGCACAAACGGGCACTAACCTGAAAATTTCATATCATTCGAATACCTCACATCAGGCATATGCTTACAAATTCCATACCTTTCCAAATCTTGACATCAGACATAAACTTAAAGATTACATACTTTCCCTATGCTTCACATCAGCCACAAACCTGAAAATTTAATATTTTACCAAAATCTGACATCAACATAGCACAAAATTAACAACTTCATACTTTTCCCATACCTAACCTTCAGAAGCCTTAAAGATTACCACACCTTTCCTGGGGGAGGGAGGATATAACTATCATTATAATGCCAAAGAACAAAACCAAATCAAACCAATGGCAGCCTACCTTAGGTCTGGCCTGTAGTGCAGCCTGAAAACAGTCCACAGCCTTGTTGTACTCTCCACTCAGGTTGAACAGCACGCCCAGGTTACACTGAAACCACACGCTGCCATCAATGCGTGGCAACTTCTACCACACAGGCAAGTTCTTCAAGACTCAGATGTACCAATAAACAACGAACAAATAGGGTAACTCTTGCCCGCATAAAAAAAAAACTAACTCAGCGTAACTTTTATTCAAGACTGGCGCAGCCTTTTAAACTTGAATGAAGTCGGACAAATACAAACAATCTAATAGTGGGGGAAAGACAAGCGCAGGCCAACAGCCCCTCCTTCATGACAGTCTGACTTAGCAAAGATCTGAACTTTTGGGGAGGGGGGGGGGGGGGGGGTTGAAGATAAAGAAAATGGGAACATAAAATTAAGAAAATATATCATAAATATGAAAACCTTTCACTAGCTGCATGAGAGAACCATCATAATCCCTCTCGAAGACAGATCTATTTGTGTTGCCTTCTCCTAGGCCTTTCGTCCGCTGGGTCGGACTGATCAGGGAGACACGGCTAGGATTGCTGTTAGCCTGCGCTTGTCTTTCTCCCACTATTAGATGGCCTGACTTTATTCAAGTTTTAAAAGGCTGTGCCAGTCTTGAATAAAAGTTACTCTGAGTTAGGTTTTCTTATGGGAGCGAGAGTTACCCTACTTGTTCACTGTTCATTGTTTACTGTTCCCTGCCTCATTTCATTTTCAATTCAGACGTACAAGTCATGCAAACACATGGATACAATGCAAGGAAGGAAGGACATACAGAACTACACACTGTTGATCAACACAGTGTACACAAACACATACATACTGGTCCAAACATAAACATATTCAAACACACACACACACACACACACACACACACACACACACACACATACACACACACACTCAGGGCATAAACAGAGTAAGTTTCAACAGACAGACCTGCACATCAGCGTCAACAGTATCTCCTGGTGCTGACTGCACTGCTGCGAGATACAGGTCACGCACTTCCTCGTACTCTCCGTCCTGCAGACTCACAAAACATGCACTTTTATTTGTCATAACTATCACACGCTTCATTGTGTGTGTGTATATGTGTGTGTGTGTGTGTGCGCGCTGTGTGTTCTTCCACTCATTCTGGACATTGTTGTCTACCTGAGAATCATCTCTTTGTCTTCAAACAGGCCACAGCCAGCCACCTAGATGTCACACTTGCAGAGGGCTTTTCCAACCCAAACTAACCGCACCATGCCATGAATACTGTGTATCAAACATCTCTACAAAATTCTGCCACAATCAATGAAATGCTGGTGTACATTTGCGAACTACACAATGCTTCCTTCTAAAAAGAAAGCAATCACAGATGTGGCGCTGTCTTGCTCCCAGATTTCCAGCAGAAAACAATGGCAGCTAAGAATGAGGAAATGGAATCGAAACGACCCACAGAGGAAGAGCTTAAGGATGGTTTGCATTAAATGGATCACTATGACAGAAATAAATGTTGAACCAGACTTTGAAGTGGGCGTTAGTGAAGAATATGATGTTCCAGAGTGATTCCGAAAATAATTTTCACATGTCAATATTTCAGGGGAAAAAAAAACATGTCTTTACTGGGGAAGTGGTGTCTTTGTCTGAAGGTAAATCTGTTATTGATCTGAGAGAAATGGCCAAGAACACATACACACACACACACACACACACACACACACACACAAATTTAAAGAGAGGTAATCATTCACTGTGATGTACATTTAGTATTGACCGTGACAAAAATGTACCAGAACAACGTAACTTTAAAGGGCGCAAGTCTTCAACTGGTATGTAAATCTAGTACTGTCCATGACAGCAATGTACAAGAACATGACTCTTCATGGGAAGGATGTTTACTGGAATGAAAATTTTTATTATGTAAACCTAGAGTCGACCATGATAGAAATGTAGAAGAACAGCATGACTTCAAAATGGAAATCTTTTTCACTGGGATGTAAATACAATATTGACCATGAGACGAATGCAGAAGAACAACAAGACTTTATAGAGAGTATATCACTTATTTTTTTAACTGGCATGCAAATCTAGTATTGACCATTACAGAAATGTAGCAACGCAACATGACTTTAATGGGAAGGGGCTTTATTTTTTTTCTTTATCTGGTGCTGACTGTGTGAGACATTGCAGAACAACATGACTTGAAAGGGAGGGAATCTATACATCCTATGAAAGAAATGTACTGGAAAAACAGCGACTCTGAAGGAAGGCAATCTTTACTAGCATATAATTCAAGTACTGACCCTGAAAGATATGAACCAGGAAAACACCGATTTAGAAGGGAAGGAACTTTTTTTAGGATGTAAATCTTGTGCACATCAAATGTACCAGAAAAACACAAATTTAGACAGATGACATCTTTACTAGAAGCTAAAATTTAATAATGATCAAAGACAAGAAACAAATCTTCCACAATGAACATGTTTTTAAACACAGATAATCTTTTGTTCAGAAGTCTGAGTCACTGTAATCACTAGTTGGACAGTTTCATCTGTGTCTTTAGGATAAACAACTGACAACACTGTACAGATGTTTTGCATCGAGTCCATCATGTAATCCAACGTAAGCATTCTTTTTGTCTTACTCTTTCACACACACAAGCGTACATGCATGCTAGCACACACACACAAACACACATAAGCACACGCACACACAAAAAAACACACAGGCATACACACACACACACACACACACAGAGGCAACACACAACCCACCAACACAAGAAAAAACAGCATGAAGGAACAGGCATCACTCACGATGTCATAAACGAAGTTGTGACAGGTTTTTCTTTGTCCTCAGGGGGCAACAGTTTGGTGTAGGCCGGGTTATACCGGAGCCACGACCTGAGCGCATGACATGCCTTTGACCCCAACGATTCATTGGTGTAGCTGACAGCCAGCGCCTGCCACGCCTTCAGATTGTTCGATGACAATTCAAGACACCTGAGCACGACCAACGAAAAATTACAGGAATCTATCAGTATGACGTGAATGAATCCAGTTCTGTACATCCATTCCCCCATCTCCCCTCAATGCCAAGGACTTATTGAAGTTGATAAAATTCAAACTGTCTGTTACAAAATTAAATTCAAAGTCAAAAGTGACATGCAACACAATGATATAAAATACAGAACTTGTTGTAACAGCATCATGTATGTACTCACTACCCCTCTTGGTTCATTTTTACAAAGAAGCTACAGAACAGTGTCCCAAAGTAAACAAAATTGTCAACATTTCAATGGTCTTAAGCTGTCTCTGCCTGTTATTTCAGCAAAATAGTAGGTGTGAAAATCTATTAGCATAGTTATCATATACAGTAAACAATAACAATATTTCAACAAATTCTTCCATTTTCATTAAATCAAAACACACAGTTTCACACACTAAATTTCATGAAATAAACATATATAACTGACACACACATTAGGTATTCCAATGCAGCCCCTTTGCCTGGCGAATAGCGCTGCGGGAGCGAAATTTTCCTTGTTTTCAGCTTGTGCAAACCACATAAAAAAGGTCGATTTAGACAATAAAAATAAAACCAATCAATTTACCAGTACTTTTTCTTTCGTTTTGGATAGGTTTCATCATTTAAAAGAACATAATAAGTTAATTATCAACCTTGTAAAGAAGTACTTGTCCGCGGTCGGGAGGCATGCCGTCGCGACTTTCAGAACACAAGTTCTTACACCCACCTTCTTCCATCAACGAGGGGAGCGCGGCGTGCTCAAATAGCTCAGTGAAACTGATACAGAGTTGTAGAGGAGACTTCAAGCTTCATTTTCATATGCGGTAAGGGTATAGAAAAAATTTAAATAAGTTCCTCAAAATTACGTTTTAAAAAAACTTCAAATTATGATAAAATCCGTAATTATGAACCGAATCTGTTAAAAAATGTATCAAAATAAAGCCCATATTACGCACTTTCCAATAATTGGGGTCAAGCCAATACGAAACTGTGCGCCGCGCTCCCCCGAGCGGTTTTCCGGATGGTACTATTCGAAGACTGTAAGCATGTCAAACAATGGCGGACGAGTCAGATGTATCTGTGTCATCGCTTACAAATCCAACACTATTTTCACCGAATTTTCAACAATCGGCACTAGAAACAACACGAAAAGGGGAAGTCGATATATACTAAATTCTATAAGTTATATTTTGTGTACTTAGAGCGCGATTGTATTAAAAATCTTTTTTAAAAACATTTGACCTGAGAGAGCCTTATGTTTGAATCGACACTTCAACTTCACGATCGACTGTATTCATCTTCAGCTTCGTGGAAGGATTTTTAACATTGTAATCAAGTAATTGAAACATCAATTTGAAAAACCTGTGTCATGAAAATATGAATTACATTGTAGTTCTTCAGTATTTCTTATGAAAAGGTCACGTGATTTGGACCAAGTTAGGGTCCTGAACAGAACGTGTCATCTGCTATGGCCGTGATTATCGCAGCCGCAACGGAGTCACTGAATGCATTGCTTTTACAAACTGTAGATTCTCTTGCGCGCGTGCATGCATGTGTACACACACACACACACACACACACACACACACACAGAGGTTCATCTCACACTATAAACATCACAAGAATACAAAGACCTTGCAAAAAAAAAAAAAAAAAAAAAAAGTTTGCTGCTGATTTCAGTTTATTTATTGAAATAAATTTGCAGTTATTTCTTTAAATGTAGTAAGAATTGCCCAAGCACATGGTAATCTGACCCACAAAAATAAACTTTCATTTTTTTTTTTTTTTTTTTTTTTTTTTTTTTTTTCGTAATATGTGGTATGTGTGCATGTGGTCTACAGTCTTCAGTGTTATAAATGATGAACTTACTGGGCTGCTAATGTAATTTTGCCCTTCTCATTCTTATGTTCCTGACATATTTTTCTGCTGTTGTTTATATTTAGTAATCTTACCCATTAAAATTGCAACATAATTCATTATTGTACTTGCCTCCTTCTTGTTAGTAAACACAGTGGTTACACATGTGTGTGTGTGTGTGTGTGTGTGTGTGTGTGTGTGTACTGTGCACATGCATGCATGCGTGTGCTGTATGTGTGTGTGCGCGTGCATACTGTGTGTGTGTACTGTATGTGGTGTGTGCATGTGTACTCTGTGTGTGTGTGTGTGTGTGTGTGTGTGTGTGTGTGTGTGTGTGGTATGCTGTGTGTGTACTGTGCGTGTGTGTGTGTGTGTGTGTGTGTGTGTGTTTTGCAGAGGACGACCAGTACAAAGAACTGAAGCGCCGCTTCTTGGTGTTTAGTAAAGGAAGAAGACCCACCCCCCCCCCCCCCCCCCCCCCCCCCCCCCCCCGGCAAATCCAGCTGCACAAATAGACTGTTACTGCAGCTTGACAGACTTCGAATTGAAAATGGGAAGTCTGTGACTTTTGACACTGTGGCAGAATGGTTTCTTTGGCTTTTCCCCGACACCAGCTTCCTAATTAACAGGTTGAAAGGGTGATCCAGCGCTGTACACTCAAGGCTGAGAAGCTGCCAGCTAAAGAACTTTCAGCAATGCTAACTGAAGATGTTGATTTGGATAACATTGATGATGTTCTGTCTTCAGCTGGCATCAGTTGGAAAACTCTGAAAAAGCCTGAGCTTTTGAAGATTATACGTGACACCGAAGTGACAAATGCTGTTGTTGTCGCTTTAGAAACTTTGAGGAACAAAGAGGGGTGGAGTTCAAGCTTTGTTGTTGACTGGCTGCAAAGACTGAACAAGACAGCAATGGCACATACTGACAGAAAGACAGTCACAAAAATTATATCTGAATACGAAACTATCTGTCGGAAAAAAATCAAAAAAGACCCAGAGAAGTTCATAGAAACCAAACGTTATTATATACTTTTAAAGACTGTGCACCATATTATTGTGACTGAAAACTGTTAAAATATATTTTTGATGGCCAAAAGCTGTTAAATGTATACTTTCTCTTCTTCATAAGACCATATTTTACTGTTGCATAATTAAAATTATGTATGAAAGATCTTGCAAAATGTGTTATATATATGTGTTTTATAAGCTTTTTAAAATCATTTTGGTATAAAAAACACACATTGTACAACATACAGATACAAATTACTGAACATGTAAAGTCAAGCGTAAATTACTGAACATGTAAAGACAAGCGTAATTTACGTAAAAAGTGACCCTTTTTGCGCAAATTGCATGTTTAACCAACTTCAGCATTTCATTGTTGACTAATTATTCAGAGAAGACAGAAGGAAAAAATTGGGCATTATCTATAAGTGCATGAGAGTAGCCAGGAACAATCTGGGCTCATTTGAGAACATAGAAATGGATTTATGGTACCTCAAAGTTGGGGTCCGAAGCAAATTGCCACTTTCGCAAAATTTTTCTAAGTCCAAAATTTCTTTAAAAAAAATCATAACTTCATCAAATATTATCAGATGAACATAAATTTTATATCAATGTGTTCAGAAAATTGAGCTCTTTTAAATGAAACTACTTTTAAACAACTCTAGGCTGTTTCAAAAATCACCTTGGAATACCTACACACATGTACACACACACACACACACACATTCATACACAATCTCTCTCTCTCTCTGCTGCCTTTTCCTGCATCCCAGTCCTCCCCCCCCCCCCCCCCCCCAAAGCAGACATGCAGAATAAAAAAAAAACATTAAAGAAAAGAAGAAAAGCCCACTATGAAATCTATCAGACACTACCTATGCATAAACTTCCTGTTTGCCAAAAAAAATCTGAATGACTGAAAAGCACTGTAGTGGGCAAACCCATGCAAACTCACTCCATCCTTTTCACATCGATACAAACAAGCTTGAACATTCAACGAACTTTTTCAGGGCAGCTATCGAATGTTGTTCCTGCTCATTCTCAGCCTGTGAGTTCCAAGGTACTGCCAAGCCTCTATATGATCTGGATTTTGTTGAACCGCTGCCTCAAAGAGAAGAACTGCATTGGGTATGTCGCCTTTCTCCAGACATTTTATCCCTTCTTCGAACGCTAGAGGATGGTCCTTCAAAGGGTTGTCTCTTCTTCAAACTTGTAATTCTACAATGATGGCAACACTTTCCGTTAGAATTATGCTAAAACAACAACAAACAACACACACACACTCACTCACACAAGCAAGCACACACTAAAGTGTACACACACACACACACACACACACACACACAAAACACACACACACCAAAAAAACACATGCACATAATACATACAAGAACGCACACACACACGCACACACAATCACTCGTACCCACTTACACACAGAAATAAAGTTACATTTTTTTTCCCTTCAAACTTGTATTTCTAAATGTGCAATTAAAAAAAAAAAAAAAGTTAAAAACAAACGCACTTCCCCCATACGCATATACTGTTGTCACTGTAAATATTAATTCTAATGTTAACAAAAATTTTACATTGAAGAGACAGACAAAACAGAAAAAACAGTTTCACAGATTAAACATGTTTCAGGTATGTGTTAAAACACACACACACACACACTCACACACACACACACACACACACACACACACACACACTGTCCACAAAAAAAAAAAGTTGCAATTTTATGTTTGAAGCACAGCAATCTCTCTCGATCCTTCCCAGTCTGTACAATCCATTCTACTGCTCGGTGTTCACCTATTTTTCCTAGACAGACTACCACCATTCTTACTGATAGCCCATACTCAGGTGAGATTTTACCTCAAACGTGTTTGTCTGTTCAAATTCTGTCAGCCAAGGATGACCATGGGGTTTTTGCTGAAACACGCACCTTGTTCAATTAATCACTGTGTACTTAGAAATTCAGTTCATGTTGCTTGCAACTCAGCTAACCCTAAAAGGCCGTATCAGGGCTGTCACTTCACTGACGTTAACTCTCAACATAGATTTATCTCCAAAAATTAAATGAATGAAAAAAAAACAACCTCAAAAAACATACACACAAAACTTATCTAAACATTTTCTGAAACAAAAACAAAGGCTGGAATTTCATTTAAATCTTTTTTTTTTTCCCGTAAAAATGTTAATCTAAAAAACTTGAAACTAATCATCTAAAAAATTTGAAACTAAAAAATTACGTCAGCTGGGACATCTCTGAACAGGGTTTTCACTGACTCTATTGTAAAGTGTTTACGTCTCACATTATTCAATTCACAAAAGTCTGCAAGAACATGTTTTACAGTTGGCACATCAGACAGAATGCATCACAGAGCTTCTTCATCCTTTAATGAATAGGTGATAACAGTTGCATGTGCGTAAACAGCATAAGACTGATTCATTTTTACAGCCGCCAGTGGCACATGGTACAACCTTTTTCAAGTCTGGAGGATTTGGAAAAGTTTGCTATACATCTGCCTGCTCCATTCTTCTTGCCAGAGATCTCTGACATACGCCTGAGCTTTACATTTCAGATCAGTGTGTGGGACAGAGAATCTTTTCAACTCTTTCATTTGTGGCATTCCTGGCAGGAAAACGTAATCACAGAATAGTGCAAACAAAACAGAAATCATGGAAAAAAGAATCAAAGAAAGGAATAAAGAATGAATGGCAGATACAGAACTGAGAGAAATCAGAAAGGAAAAAAAAAAAGAGAAAGAGAATGAAAGAGGAAAACAGAAAAAATGAAATAAAGGAAGGAAGAAAGAAAGGAAGAAAGAAGAAAAAGAAAGGGAAGGAAGAAGGAAGAAGAAGAGAATGGAAGAACTTATATTTCAAGCTGTTTATAGCACAGTCAACCACAAAGGGTTATATCAAGGCTGCCACCTTATCAAAGTCCATTCCTTACATGGTTGTATTTAGAACACGACAAGAGAACACAAAAGAAACAAAAACTCAATAAATATGTCGAAACACTCCAAATTTGTTTTTTAAAATCTTTCTTTCTAACATTTTTGATCGGATGAAAAATTATGATCTCTTTCTGAAAAAATAACAATCACATCATATGGAACATCTCTTAACTGGGTTTTCATTGAAAAGATGCAGAACCTTGTCAAATGCAAGGTAGTGCATTTTACTCTCATCTTCACTTGCGAATGTCAACAAATCCTTAAACAGAAACTGATTCCAGTACATGTTTGTACAAAATGGTGCAACAACAACTTGAACAAAACACCTGTCAGCGTCTTGCCAATGTTTTTTCCAGTTTCTCCCAGAAGGCTTCAGGCTGGTTCCAGCCTGCAAACTCCTCCTCCCCATCTGTCTGTCAGTGACTTGGCGCCCTGCAGATAACATTGATATGATCATACTGCATCAATACACTGTATCAATGTACTGTGCTGTACATATATATATATATTTCTTTTTTTTTCTCATATTGTATTACACCGTAATGCATTACACTTTGTGCTGCACTGCAACTAGTTATACTGTTCATATTTTTCACTGCATTTTGCTCTATTATTTGACACTCTGCTGAACTGCATTATACTGTACTGTGACAGATTAATGTTGCATTCATATCATAACAAAGACTTTTCACCTCCTGACTCTTCGCTCATTTGTGCTTATGTCTGCTGAAATACCAAAGCAGAAGTTAGTGTAATCCTGCAAACTTATCTGTTATAGCTTTAAGAGTTTTTCTTTTTTTTTGTATAAGCTTGGACACTTTGTTCTGAAAATTTTTTGAAGCACTCTCTTTTCCTCTTTTGTTGCTGGAACTTCCCTAAAAAGGAGGCATTTTATTATCATCTTTATACATGCCTCACTGAAACTGGCAATTTTTTTAATGATTCACAAGCAGAAGGAAGGTCAAACTGTGGCCAGTCTTCCTGTTAAAACTCCTGCTTCAAGTGTACTTGTGCCCATTCAATACTGGATGTGACACTCAATTCACATCTGCTTGCCAAAAAAAAACAAGCACAAGAGACAGTATCTCATGGAATGGTCCGATGCACAGCTTGCCTCAGCAGTGTTGAAATCAGACACCCAGTCTTCAGCACGCTCCTCGGTGGACTTTTCCAACACCTGGTTGTCCTGAATGGTGATTTCCCCATCCCCGATTTTCTTCACAAACTTCATGAACTGAAACACACATTCATGGCATGTTCAACTACTAAATCGGGTTGGGATTTTTCTCATAATCTCCCCATACGCTAAAGACTGACAGAATTTAACATCTATTCCGCTACAAGTCAATCACTTAACAAAGGCAGTTTTTCTCAGAAATGAGCTCTGGAGAGTGATGTGCTGGGATTTCCATGCCAATATTATATAAACAAAATGTAAACTGAACAAATCGTTACCCAGACCATAATAACTGAACTGAACAAATTATCTTCTGTGGTATATGTATTGCACCTACTGAACAATTCTTCAGTGTGATGCCCCCATGACTGTCCATGGAGTTAAGGGGGAAGAAGAAGAAAAGAAGATGCTGCAGAAAGGTCTACATGTGGCCAAACAGAAAGGGAGGAAAAGAAACAGTATACCAAAATGGTTCCAATTCTAACTGCATTACGGAACCCTTCGTTAAAGACTCTCTGATCTACATCTCTCTCCCTTAGAAATTTTTTTCTGCAACATCTTTGCCTGTATATTTGCCTTGCATACAGACGCCCATCCTTTCACCCCAATTGCAGAGGTAATTCAAAACAAGTTTCTCCGTATTTTCAGACCACAGAAACCTAACTTCAGATCCACAACATTTTCTTAGTACACAACTCCCATCTCAGAATCACTCGCTAACATCAAATACATCTACAAAAACCATCAAAGACAAATGAACTGAAGCTTACCTTGGAACCATGCCTTAAATTCTCCCATTCTTTTCTTGCTATCAATGAGGATATTAATACAAAAAAAAAAAAAAAAAAAAAAAAAAACCGTTGCAAATCTGGTTACTAGAGAAACAGAAAAGTCACTCCTAAAGTCTCATGTCCCATCTCTTGATTATCAATATCATACTGATAAATAAATAAAGACATTTCAAAAAGTTTATTAAAAAAAAAAAAAAAAACCCAAACAAACAAACAAAAGGAAAACCCATCAATTTCAGTCCTACCTCTGACTGATTGATTTTGGGGGTCAGTGACAGTTCCCAGCAGTTTCTTAGCTGTCTCTTCCAGCTCCTTGCTGTCTTCCTGTCGGGATTCAAACTCCTCCACCCAGCCTGGATCTGACAGCATTTGTTTGTCAAATTCTGCCGCCCTAGGAAAAAGAAGATTTCATCTTTTAATGAAAGTTCTGTAACACATTAAGGACTGAAACCACGCAGGCCAACCACTTCTCAAAGAGAACCTTTTGTTAAAAGTATAAAAAGAGGGGAAAGACGAATATACTGTTACAGCTTGTTGCAGAAGTTTCTTCATTTTCAATATTTAACTAATCCAACATGATCAACTGAAAAAGCTCAGTATCTTTTCATGACCTTTGCTGCTTAGATAATCTTTTTCTTTAACGTTAAATACTTAAAAAACATTATTTCATCGACGTCAAGTGTTTTTTTTTGTTTTTCAACATCCTTTTTATAATAAACTTGCACGGCAAAAAGAAAAGTTCTTCCTTTTTCTGAGCTATTACAACAAAATGGGGATGTCTTTTGTTGAAGAGTAAGAACATTAGGCTGCAAAGTCATTGGCTGCGAGTCTACATCACACATGGGATCTGATTTGCTCACTCTGAAAACCAGCTATGTCCTTCCACCAGTAAAATGGGTGTGTAATTTAGTTCAGCCATGGTCCAGTCAGCGGAAGAAAGGGCTGGATTCTATCTTCAATAAAGCCATGTCCCAGACATAGTGTATTTCCTTTTACCTAACCTACCAATAAATTATGCACATGTGCACCCCCCCTCCCTTTCCCCCTTCCGATTTAAAAAGCAGTGATATGCCAAACAAAACCTATCCCACATGTGACTTTTCAACACAGGAAATCTGTTCTATGCAGATACTTGCAGTTCTGCCTTCGTTTCCAATCACTTGAACAAGACACAGCACTGGACGACTCACCATATATGCTCCGGCTGCTCAGCCTGGTCCACATATTCTGCCGCCCACTTGGCCTCTGCTGGTGCCGCGGCTGGTCTGGCGGCATCGAACTCTGCTGACCAGTCTGCAAATTTGTTTTCTGCCGCGATGAATTCGTCTGCCCAGCCCCTGTCTGCCGCCAGCTCCACAATGGCTGGGCCTGCCAGAACATTCACATTAAAAAAGTGTGAAATGGGAGGAGGGTGGGGAACATGTTAAGGGAAAAAGAACGGAGAGGGAAGGATTTGGGAGGGCACTGGGGGGGAGAATACACAATATTTGAATCAGAGGAAAAAAAGGGGCAAATCATGACACAAAATGAATAGGTAAAGAAAGAGCAGAACATGACCAAAAAAAAAAATAATATGATTTACCAAAAAGATAGGGAAAAACATAATACAGACAATAAACATAACTTAAAAAGAACAAAAATAATGATAAAATGCAAACTATGAATAATGAGCCAAGACCATAGCAACAAAACACAAAAAATAATGCACCACAAAACAATAACAAAAACAAATCTTTAATAATTAGCCAGAATATACAGTTTTCCACTGAAAGAAAACAATTATCAATCTAGAATGGTTATCATGAAAATATACTAAACACATAACAACATGCGCATGCACACACATGTGTGCGCGCACACCCACACCCACACACACGCACATATGCAAACACACACAGATGCGCGCACACACACACACACACACACACACACACACACACACACACACACACACACACGCACACACTGCCAAAACCAGACAACAGCCACATCACACTCACGCCCTCTGACCTGTCTGTGGCGCCTGCGCTATTTCAGCCTCCTATCTCCCTCATCTCCTGCAGCAGACTGGCCATGTGAAACGTCTGCGGTGCCATCACCATGTTCTGATTGGACAGAAACTCTCCGACCAGCTGCACACACAGACATACATGGCAGGCCTCAGCAACTGCTAACGGGGAAAGGAAGGAAAAGAGGGGGAACAGAAGGAGACGGGGATGAGAGGGGAGTGAGGTTCATTCTGTAATCGACCTACATCTTTGTACACAAATCAAACTGAAAGACAGGCGGAAAGCGGGAAATAAAGCAAGAAGGGAAAAAAAAAAAAACAAAACAAAAAAAAAAAAGCATGACTGGAAGAAAGGATGGCACAACTGGCAAGCAAGCTTTCCTAATCTCCCAGCCTAAATAGCTTACTTCTTGAGATACTGCACAGCAAATTATGTAGATCTGAACTGAGAAAGAAGTAACAAAATAAAGATGCCTGATTGCAAACATCTTTGAAGTGTTCCGTATTTCCTTTCTCCTTGAGCTGTAGCATGCATGTAACTGATTTTTCCACAGAACTTTTATTACTTTTTTCTTTTTAAAGAACAGCAGCTGTAGGACAGTGCAAGCAGCCCCATTTCTCTCTGGGTCAAACGTATGAGGTTGTTTGCACATCCCTGATTAAAGTTTCCCACAAACATCGTTAAAATCTGTTTGATAACTGCCCATTTCCAAATGAATGTAAGATGCTTAACACACTTTCGTGTCATTTACAATGCTGTCCAGTGTGTATCCTAGACCTTTAGAGACAGTGCAAAAGAAATAATGTATCATCGGGTCTGTAAGGCACACAGACATAAAAAATCTGTGCTTGCGATTTCTTTTTCTGAAAAACAAACAAATCAAAAAACCATTACCGGCATATGGTTAATTAGTCACAAGAAAATAAACTGAGAAACCAAAAGAATGGTAGAATACAGTGAGTATTCAGAGGAATGAGCAGCAAAATGTGTATGCATGACTCATGCTGTAACCGCTTGTCACAAGAATTCAGTGAAGTATCACAACATTTGAAAATGGTTATGAAGTTGCCCAGGGCAATAACCAACATGAATTTGATAGGATGGTTGTTTCAAGCAAAACAAAAAACCGGTCTTTACACAGGGCAGATGGTGGTTTTGTCAAGCATTGAAAGCAGCAGTAGTGACACAATTTTCACAGATACAGCAAATTATTTTGGAATCAAAAAGTGATGAATTTATAAAGGTTACTTTTTTTTTTTTTTTTTTTTTTTTTTTTTTTTTTTGCTGTCCCAACCTCTGCACCACTTCAGAGGCAGTGCACCCACACCGCTCATTCCGACACCCCGTCCACAGCCACAGCCCGGTCAGGCCCGCCGCAGCCCCCGGCACCGACAATCCACAAGGCGGAGTCAATGTCAAGTCGTCAAGAGGCAACCCACCGGAGGAGACACTGCACTGCTGCCGAGTCACTTCGGTGGTGTTCAGTGGCGCCTGTTCTGATCTAACATACGCAGGACACCACCTACTAAGCCCCCTACTAACGACAATAATTGCTTAGTCGCGGAGCCGGCGTGAGTGAGCTCTCCCTCCGGAGGGCGCCACCACGTCCGTCCAACGACAGCCCCCATGGACTCGCCGATACCGGTGACCCCGACGAACCAAACCAAGGCCACAGACGTGGAGAGGACATCGAAACTGAGAGGTCACCATGAGAGCAGGGCATGAAGGGCCACAGAACCTGGGACATTTTTTTTTTTTAATGCTGATCGATGAGAATGAGGATGATTAAGATGATGCTACGGATTTCCATTTCGGTCTGAGACTACATGACAGGGCTGTACTCTACGCTTCCTTTCATAATATATCCCGGCGTCAAACCAGGCCCGAGAGATACAGGCACCTGCAGTGTTGGTCAGGAAATTTGAGCAACACTCTCAGAAACGCATCCATTAAGTGGATGAAACTCGACTGTGTGGTCCCAGTCTTCCCAACTGAGTCCGCAGCAAACTCAACTCTGGGTAGGAGCCGGTCGGGGCAGAAAAAAAAACCCCACATGCCTCTGATGGGATTCGAACCCACGACCTCCCAGCCGGGAGTCCGAGACGCTAACCACTTCGCCACGGCGGCTGGTATATAAAGGTTACTGATATGGACACAAATTTCCTTTCTCCAAAATCTTTGGAGACTGACTTCAATGAAGTCGACTTGATTCAGTTGAAAACTTCTATCAGTCGCCATCTTTTGAAGTTAAAGATAAAGCAACACTGATTCAAATTTAATTAATAAACACGAACAAAAGTATTCAAATTTTAAACATCAAACATCTCAGATTCTAAAAAATCCCACCTGTGCACCAGTTACTGAAGTGCAAGAGCATAGGAAAATATGAGCCCAGAAATTAAAGCAATATTGCTGTGAGTTCCCATGTGCACGGGCATGCTCTGATAAATGCGTACACATAAACATCATGATCCATATATTGACCACACACACACATAACATATAAATACATACAGACACATACATACACTTTAACACTCAAACACTACCCCACACACATACACATGCACTTTGTCATAAGAACAACTTCACACACACACACACACACACACACACACACACACACATACACACACACACACACACACACGCCTTCATACAGACACACATAGACATATGTAACCTGTACACACGCACACACACATATACTCAATCACTCTCTAATCTACTATTTCCCCAAACAGTCTAAACTAACTTTCAGTAAATAGGTGTAAGACAGAAAAACAAATGAAGGAGAAGACACAATACTTGAATGTCTGCACCAGCATCTTACCTCATCAGGATGTGCTACATCAATAGGACGCCCAACCTGAAAAGAAAAAAGTGAGATGTAATACTTAAGGATAAGTTTATTTACCATCATCAAATGCATGTAGAATAGTCTGTAGATCATCACAGTGAATGAGATAGTCAACAACATAATGAGCTTCTCAACTTTTCTATATGGAATGAATCCTATTAGAACCATTCTGACACAGTAGAATTTTGTTGGCTTCAGCTAACTGACTTGGTATGGGCTCAAACAAGAAGTTGGATCACAGTGCTAAGTCCTTACTCACTAAGAACATGAAGGCAGAAGATAGATCAAGACCTTCAGCCCTGTTAAAAACTTGCATATGTGGGATTTTTCAGTCACACACACCTCTGCACAGAGTTGAGTGTGCCATAGGTTCAAACCAGAAATATGAACCACAGAGCTGGGTTTCATGTGCTTTACAGATGCATCATTCTCTGAATATTGCTCAAACTCCTGACCAACACTGAGGGGTGGGGGGGGTGGCGTCTTCTTCTTTTGCACCAATCTGATCACAGGATACATCATGAATGAAAACATGAGAGCACAGCCCTGTCATGTAGTCTCCATCATGATAACATACTAGTCACTATTCTTAATATAAAAAAGAAGTCTTCACTTCTGTAGCTCTCTGGAATCTTCAGTTTTCTGTCCCAGTCCATGCTTGAGGTGATTTCATGTCAAAGTTGCCGGTACAGGCAAGTTTATGTGGATCACTGTTAGAAGCACGTGATTCAGCCTACTGCAGAGGAATTCTGTTGTCATCAGTACGGGGCTTGGTACGTGGTATCCTATGTATGAACAGATACTGCTGAACACCATGATGGGCCTATTCTGACACAAACCACTCACTCCCAGATAGCTGCCATGTTGTGGAGTCAAACCTGGGTGCTATTCACACTTGGAGCTGGAATGAATGATGTGTGAGTAATGCCACTGATGAAAAAACTTCATCCACTTATCTGCTTGGACGCCTCAGTATCATCAGATTACGCATCTCAAAAACAAAGTAACTTGATCGCACAATTTCTCAAAAAAACTAATGGTGAGATTGTTCTAGCAAACTTTAGTGAGATAAGTAATCCACTGGATTAATCATACATGGCCACTGAGAAAAGGCTTCCACACGACTAAAAGAAAAACAAGAACACAAACAAAAATAACAAATAATATAGTGACAAACAAGACATACCTGTCCATGTTGGTGGTGTCTGAAGTCAGGTCCTACAGCCTCCTGGAAGAGAGAATAGCAAACAAACCCAATGAATAAAAAAAAAAAGTGTTACAGACCTATACAAAACAAACAAACAAAAAAAAAAAAGGAGAAGAATAGAAAAGGAAGTAAACAAAGGAAAAAAAAAGGAAAAAATTACTTGGGACCATTAGACTTTAAAGTAGTAGATAACAAACCTGTCAAAGTCTTTTCATAATAGATTATAACATCTCGTAACGTTTATCACTCACACACACACACACACACACACACACACACACACACACACACACACACACACACACACACACACATGGGCACACGCATACACACATACACACACACACACACACATACACACACACACACACATACACACACACACACACACACACACACACACTCGTACACACAAGCATCAAAGACAATTAAAAAAATAAAGACAAAAATGCAAGTCATTGAAATGCTTGCACAACTTCACACAAAGCAAAACTTCTTAATACACTTCACAAAACACACACACACACACACACACACACACACACACACACACACACACACACACACACACAGAGCCTGAGAAGAAATGCCAAAAAAACAAGACCTGCCCAGTACAACCCTCTCAATGCATGCTTCATTTCTCTTCCAATCTAATCTAGTAAAAGTATGTATACACACAATTTCATTACCAAATTATTTGATTCCTTCAATCATTCACCAGACAGACAAATCACAACATCAGATGTTCACCTCTTGAAAATACTGTTGTTTGTTTTTTGGTTGCTGTTGTTGTTGTTGTTGTTGTTTTTGCCCCATGTAGTCGGATTATATGCATTTAACCCACATTTAAAAAAGATGCATTTTAGTGATGAATATTTAGTCATGCAAAATGACTGATCAGAAAAAGAACACACCACCACAGACAGAATACAGTTCGGTTAAAAGTTTACATACAATGAAACTGAAAGAGGATAGACAATTACGTATCCTAACCCTCAGCACTGACACACCCACAGCCATTTCACCTGTCTGAAAGCTTTGTCCTGAGTGAAGTGTGAAGTCAGCTTCATCAGGGAGTTAGCCCCTCCACATTCTCCGTCCACTAGATTCCTCGCCATTTTCGCACTCTTCTTCACGCCTGTTTCACATCAGACCTGCACAGTACACAGGACAAAGAGTGGAATTCTATGGCATCATTGTCACCATCTAGTTAAATTTCCGCTTATTTTGCTCTTCAAGACAAGTTTAAACTTCTCCTAATTCCTGTTTCTGTTACCTGCTCTAGTAGTATCCCTTTCATTCTAATAGATTTCTTTTCACCTTCATTGAGTTACTGGTTCTCCTGTATTAAAGCTATGAAAGAAAAAAAAAAAAAGATCAGAGAGAGACAGAGAGACTGACTGACTGATTCCTGATTGATAATCTTTATTCCAGAAGATGCCTTTTTCCATCTGGCCCTACTAAGGATATTAGCACATAGGACACTACAACACAACAAAGATCTAATTACCATGAGAACAGTGATGAATCATATTTGCATTAACGAAAGAAACACACACACTAAAGTTAAAATGTTTGTCACCCATGGGCGCATTTGCACACGCACACACACACACACACACACACACACACACACACGAGCGCATCTGCGCACGTGCACACACACACACACACACACACACACACACACACACACACACACACACACACACACACACCCCCTTACCCACAAATTTACGTGCACATGCACGCACACGCGCACGCACGCACGCACGCACACACACACACACGCACGCACACACACACACACACACACACACACACACACACACACACACACAGTATTCCTACACAGAAAGAGGATATAGTAGCATCTGTCGCAAAATTAGTATCATCAGCACAACCTGAGAGAGAGAAGAATATATAAAAACAATAGTCACCACAGTAATATCATCAACAAAACTTGAGGACAGAGAGAGAGAGAGAGAGAGGGGGGGGGGGGGGGGGAGTCACAGAGAATCACAAAGACAGAGAGAGAGCTCCAGAGAGAACTAATTCCCTGATTTCTCCAGCATAAAGTTTGGGAAAATGTGTGTGTGTGTGTGTGTGTGTGTGTGTGTGTGTGTGTGTGTGTGTGTGTGTGTGTGTGTGTGTGTGAGAGAGAGAGAGAGAGAGCAAGAGAGGGGGGAGAGAGGTGGGGTGGGTGAAGGGTAAGGCAGGAATGAATAAATAAAGAAATGTGGAAGTTCTTAAGAAAAAAAAAAAAACTTTACTCCTGCAAACCAGATGTTAATTCATACCTGCATTCAACTTAAAATATTAATCAAAATAAGGAGATATATGACTGCACAAATAATTTCATTACATATGTTGTTTGTATCAGTGCTCCATGCCACAATACTACACACTAGACACACTGGAAAGTAATGCAGATTTCATGTGCAACAGTACATAGAAATCAGATAAGTAACAATAGTTCTCCCTGCTAACGCTCAGCATGATGGGTAACTTAAGTTATCTATTGACAATAAAAAAATAAATAAATACATAAACACAGATGTGCTCTGAAAATTACTTATGTTGTACATGTACAGTCACCAACACCAACAATGTTCTGATAAGACCCAAATCTGTCACCAGTCATGGTCTATCATCATCGTCAAAGCTTACTCACTCTGAGTCTGAAACATCCTTTCTTTATAAGCCTTCATGAAGAAACCAACATCATGATGTTTCAACTTCTCATCTGTTCAATACTCTTAAACACTAAAGCCAACAGCTATATGATGAACACAAACAGGTACCACAGGTCACAAACAAGCCTCAACTTGGACAAGGTCATTGGTTCATGGTTATGTGTCCTAGTTAACAGCATGATAATTCTGAGGCCCAGTCTATTAAATTAGGTCATGTACTATGTAGACAACAGCAAGCATTGTGTGTGAAGGATTGCCTTCTTTGGAGCTGTACACAAGTCTCTGGAAGCATACCCTTGGATCTGCTCTAAACATAAACAAGCACAGATCCACACTGTTCTCACTACTGCTACATGTTACATCTGCCTTAGTCAAAAATCCATTTTCTTTAAAAGGTTTGTTATCATAACTACAAAAAATACAAAAATACACTGATTCACTGATCATGGTGATTTTAATTTAAATCCATGCTTAGTAGTTTTTAATGACCTGCCTTCGGACTTCTTTTTATGTGGGATAAAAAGAATGTTGCTGCTGAAAAAAAATATTCCAGTCTGTGCATGGAATTCTCCACAGAAAAGGAAAGGAACAAAAAAAAATCAGTTTTAGTTTCAAAACATTTATTGATTTAATTAGTCAACAGAATTCTACATTATTTTTCTTGGAATAAACAAGGAACATGGAATACTGAGTTAACATATGTATTTCAAGTCCTATACATGTATATAAATTAAATTTCTAAAGAAAGAAATGTTTTTGTTTCCCTTGAAAAAAACAATTTCTATTTTTGCATCTCTGAGAAACGGTCATAAAAATGTGAAAATCAATTCAACTAAAGCAGATGCTTTTGCCTCTTTCTGATTTTCTATAAGTCTAGTAGGCTAGTAAATGGATAAGATATCAGACTCTTGTTCCAAGATCCAAGATAACTCTCATCCATTATTGTCATGAGGGAAGAGATTTTCCCTTTGGAATTCACATGTTTGCAAATTCTAATCCCCTTCTGATCATTCAAATCACAGTTTAAACCATGGTCCTACCCATAAACTTACACTTAAGAAATCTTGCACACACATCAATTCACATTCCATCTCTTGGAAAAGACTCAAGAGTAGGCCATCATGGGCTAACAAGGTGGATAACATGAAAATAACGCATGAGCACAGTGTTATCCCCTGAGATATCATGGCAACATTAACTGGGATTTAACAATGGTCACATGTATGCATGCAAAAAAATCTCTCAACAATCCTTAACCTCAGACTTCTAGTTCAAGCCAAGGCATAAATGCAGAAACAGACAGAGTATGGGAGAACACACCAGTATAACTCCGAATATACTTTGGAAATTCAAAACCTTCATGACCAGTGTAAACAATTCATTTAACTGAAGTCTAGTTTGCTGCTTGACTGACTGACTGATAAACTTTATTCCTAAGTGTAACAACAAAGTGAGAAGAGGATTTTCCCATGCAGCCCTACAACTAAGGGGGGGGGGGGGGGGGGGGGGGGCTGTGGGCCTGAAGCTTCCAAGTCAAGCCTGTGCATTGTGGTTCTTGACGATGATTGTACAGTAGTACCGTAGTACTAGCAGTGTTCATAGATATGCAGTGGGTACACATCTATGCAGTGTTCTACCTGTCTTCAGTTTTGATCTGCTGCTACTGCAAGTAGTTTTCTTCATACCTGATTTCATGAAACGTAATATAATAACTAATGTTCATCACATTACAAAATGATAAGTACATATGAAAGAGATTCATACTAACCTGAATAGACACTGTTATATAAATAAAACGTGATAGGTTGCACTTTGACTTGGACACAGGTCGACCGGAAGCACAAGAGTTGTTTCCTTTTCGTCGTCCCGAACAGCATAACGGATGTGTCCGAATGTACCCGAAGACCGCAGCTCTCAAATGTCGTGTGTGGTATCTGCCAGGAAGCAGTTATGTCCCTTGACGACTTAATAGAAGGCCCTGATCTGTCTGTGTCTGAATCTGTTCGCATACGTTGCTACATCCAGGAATCTGGCATCGACGCAACGGGTGGGGTGCGCAGCGAAAAAAGTTAGTGGCTTTGGGCTTTGGCCACTGCCTGCTTGAAGGCCTCAGTACTATCTGAGTATACAGTACTATTGTCTAGTTGGTTCCACCTAATAGGCCTAATAGTTCTTGGGAAGAATGATTGTCAATACTGCTCTGTGCTGCAGTTTGGAACTGTGTAGCGTCCCTCCCACTTCTCTGGCCTGCACCCTGTGTGAAATACAGTGCTGAGTTCGAAGGGGGTGGTGCAGGATTGCTCCCGGTTTGTTCGGCAGTTGAGGACAGTACTTCTCTGGTTCCTATCCGCACCTTCAGGTATAGGCCCCCATCCTTTTCTTGTCTGCCTTATGGCCGACTCTGGGGGGGAAAGGCCCTGTGACAGAGGAAAGACCCATTGACTGCAGGGAAAGTCCTGCTGACAGCGGGAAAGACTGTGACCTGGGATTGTTTTCAGAGAGCAAGACCTCGTTGCAAAAGCTTGGCCATGTCTGGAGTTGCGCTGTCTTCATCTGTCAGCAACGGGTGACGCTGCGGGATGCACATGGCAGTTACTTCACGATAGCGTTTTTCGCCTGTGGGCTCTGCAGTCATATGCACTGGTGCACCCATGAGAACGCTCCCGTGGAGGTTCTGTCGTGTCATATCCAATAGTCATTATACAATGGCATCTGCCAGGGAGCAATTACGTCTAAATGGAATGCCCTGTGCGTGCCTGCAACCTGTGTGAACACAGCGCAGGCTTGCAAGGTTGGTACAAGTTTGCTCCCGGTTTGTTTGGCAGTTGAGGACACTACTTCTCTTGGTCCCATCCGCACCTTTAGCTGTGTCTTTTTCTTGTTTTGGCCAAATCTGGGGAAAGGCCCAGTGGCGGTGAGATTGCAGGGAAAGTCCTGTTGGCAGTGTGAAAAACTGTGACCTGGGATTCTCTCTAAAGAGCATGTAAGACCTCATTGCAGAAGCTTGGCCATGTCTGGAGTTGTACTGTTTCATCTGTCAGCGGAACAGCAACTGGTGAGGCTGTAGGATGCACATGGCAGTTTGCTTCATGGTGGCGTTATCGCGCTGTGGCCTCTGCAATCATAAGGGTTGGTACAACCATGGGAATGTTCCTGTGGACATTCTGTCGTGTCACATCTGATAGTCATTATACAATGGCATCTGCCAGGGAGCATTAGGTCCCTTGACGTCTTTGTAAATGTCTGCACCCTGTGTGAACAAAGAGCAGGTTTCCAGGGGTGGTGCAGGATTTTTTCCCGGTATGCTTGGCAGTTGAGGACAGTACTTATCTGTGTCCCACCCGCACCTTCGGGTGTATCTTTTTCCCAGCTATCAAATGTCGTGTGGTCATGGGTTGTACTACTGCTACTACGCCTATGCTACTACTTCTAGTGGAACTACTGATGTAATGAAAACAAAATGATAATGCGTTGTTTGTCCGTCCGTCGAGTTGACGAGAACCACTTCAGTCATCTTGGGGCTTGCGGAGGGTGGGGAGGGGGTGATTTGTGGATGTGCAAGTGGCTGATCAAGGCAGTATGTGCACGGAATGTATGGTAACAGCAGCTTGGACAGGCAATGTGAGAGATCTGCTCTTGCTTGCTGGTGCAGGCCATTCCTGTCTGTCTCTTTTATTGTGCTGCAGCTGTCCTCTTTTCGTTGCATAAATTGGCGCTTTTGCAGATAGAGAAGCGCCATTTAGCCCGATACATAGCTTTAGGAGTGTATTTGAAGTGTTCCTCTGACCTCCATAGGAACGCTTTCCTGTTGCAGCTCATCGTAGAAGAGTCTCTTGGGTAGCTGGTGGTCTCGCATGCGAGCTACATGACCTGCCCATCGAAGCTGAGACAACATCAGGATGGTGTGGATGCCCGGCAGGTCTGCTTGGTCGAGCACCTCTGTATCTGGGATTTTGTTCTGCCATTTATGATTAACAATCTTTGAGGTAGGTTGTGCGGAAATGATCAGCTTCTTGGCAAGCCGTTGGTACACTGTCCACGTTTCACATGCATAGAAGAGTGTAGGGAGAACAACTGCTCTGTGCACCTTCAGCTTGTTCGCTAGACTGATGCCTCTTCTATTCTAAACATTGGTGTGTAGTCTGCCGAATGTTGCATTTACTTTTGCGATTCTGGTGCTCACTTCATCGTCGACGGTAACGTTTTGGGACGGTGTGCCGTCAAGGTAGGTGAATTTACTCACAGCAGCGACTTTCATACCATTGACCGTGATGTTAGGATCATCATAGGGGTCTGCCTGGCGTTGGTTGATGCAGCACTTCCGTCTTCTTTGTATTTATGGTGAGACCGAAGTTGGCACAGGGTACGGAAAAACTCGTTGATGCTGGATTGCATGTCAGTTTCGAGCCAGTGTTGAGAGCGCGCGGTCTCAGAAAATCCCTGATGATGTCTGTCATAACCTTAGATTTTGACTGGAGCCTTTTGAGGTTAAACAGCTTTCCATCTGTTCTGAATCTGATGGCGATNAGAACTCGTTGTGCTGGATTGCATTTCAGTTTTTCGAGCAGTGTTGAAGCGCGGTCTCCGAAACTCCCTGATGATCTGTCATACCTTAGGTTTTACTGAGCCTTTTGAGGTTAAACATCTTTCCATCTGTCTGAATCTGATGGCGATGCCTACCGTCTCCCTCTCTGAAGGCATCAGTCAGCATTGCAGGAACAGGATGCTGAACAGAGTGTGTGCCAAAACCACAGCCTGTGCTTTATACGCCTCTTTGTGACCGGGAATGGGCTAGATGGTCTCTCCGTTGTCTGGAATACGGGCCTGCATGACCTCAGGAATGACCGCACCGTAGGGATGAATGTCAGTGGCATCCGTATTTGGACATGTGTCGTCCACCGGGCCCTCTCTATTGACAGGACGGAACATCCAGGGCTTGTGACAACCACCGAGGCTTATCCCTCTTTTTCAAAGCAGCAAGATACTGCCAGGATTCTGCTGAACCACCTTATAACACACCTTGAGCAAACAGCTTTTGACAAAGAGCCAACGCGGCTTCAGAAAAGACATGGAGGAACCATGATATGGTATTTTGCTGCTTGACAGCTCCAAGAAAAATATCAGGTACAAAATGTCGACTATGTCGACCTGATCAAGGCCTTTGTGCGGTCGAATAATATTGATACTAATATACACTGCTGGTGCCTCAATAATAGTGAATATATGTGAGTGAAGAAGTGAATACATAAAAATGAATAGATGGAATATTGAAATAAATAGATATTTTTTAAAATCGCGTATAAATGAAAATAGAAGGGGGCGGGGGGGGTTAGGGGGAGGTGTGTGTTGTGTGTTGTGTGGTGTGGGGTGTGTTGTGGTGTGTGGGTGTGTTGTGCGTGTGTGTGTTGTGTGTGTGTGTGTTTTGAACAGTCGGTTGCATAGTCTTACAAGGTTATGAGGCGTGCGGTGGCGGGTTTCTTCTCTGAGTGTACGGCCTCAAACCCACTTTTTTTTCTCCAACGGAACCAGACGAGGGTTGGTTCGCCTGCCTCCGAACTTGATTTTCACACACACGCGCGCTTGTACGATCAAAACTATCCTATGCCCAGGAGACATTTTTTTCAGCCCAAAATATTTAATTAAAAAGTTGCAGAGTATCGATAGTAAAGCTTACAAGATAGCTCTTGGTGTCCCGGTTCATGCATCAACTTTAAAAACTTATATGGAGATCGGAATATTACCTTTTGAAGAAAATATGACTTGCATCTGCAAACAGTGAAACTGAATTAAAATCAGAAATAAATTTTCCTAAACGGGCTCAAAAAATTGATTCTCTAAAATCGATAGCCTCATACACATCTGACTTATTTACAAAAGCAGGCACTGCACCTCAAAACGTAGCTCCTCGGGTGTCTTTTAGCACTATCCCGGAATGGGAACTTAGTAGAGCAAATTATGACATAGACTATACAAGTTTAAGAAAAAGTGATGGACCCTTGTTGCAACGAATGTTAAGTCACATATAAATGAAACTTATATAAATCACCTTAAAATCTATACAGATGGTTCTGTACTAGACAATCATTTGTCTGGTTCAGCATTCATAATTCCATCCTTAAAAATAGAGAAAGGTTACCACCTTGGAAAGAATATTTCCATATTTACTGCGGAACTTGTTGCCATTATTATGGCATTAAACTTTCTTCTTGATTTTCGATTTCCTGTATTTCAAATACTACTTGTGTTGATTCAAAATCAGTCCTACAAGCTCTAAAATTTTCGAACACAAGTGTGAGAGCAGAACTTATATCAGAAGTGTACCACTTAATTCATTTTTTGCATTTACGTGGTTCTTATGTCGATTTTTGTTGGGTTCCATCTCACTGTGGATTACCTGCGAATGAAAGGGTAGACAAATTAGCCAAAAAGGCTGCTATCACTGAAACTGATTTAACAAAGATATGCATTTCTTTATCCTTACATGAGAGTTATAGTCTTTTAAAAGACGCAGCCTGGAACTCTATTTTCAAGAAGGGAAAAGGCACCAAAAACAAAAAGGGGATATTATTTAACAAGATATCAGCAAATAAAACAGGTATGAAGAATCTCTACCAAGAGAGGATTTTAAAAAGTTTGATTTTTAGATTGAGGCTTAATGCCTTTAAAACCAAATTCTGTAAACATGTGACTTGTATTTGTGGCCAGCACAAATCACTCCGTTCCATCTACTATTTTTTGTGCGATAGAATGAAACCCTATTTACCTGCTTGGTTGTTGAACACTGAACCGTCGATGTCAGTCTTTGAAGACATCATCTCTGACGAATCGAACATTTTTGAAGTTGTTCAAGGACTGATCAAGAGCCCAGTTGGACATTTACTTTAACGTCTACCTTATTTTCTTAATCTTGGTGTTAGTTTGCTTATTTAGTGTTTCTTTGAAAGTTTTGGATCCAGTTATGTGGTGGTTTTTTACTTTTTTTAACAAAATTTTTTAATTATTATTATTTTTTTTTTGTTTTTTTTTTTTTTTTTTAAATCTAGGCCTACACCACACACACGCAACGCACGCACGCGCACACCACACACACACACACACACACACAACACCACACACACACACACACAAAAGTACGAACAGAAGTACGAGACGAACACACACCACACACATACACGCACGCACGCACCACGCACGCACGCACACCACACCACACACAACACACACACACACACACACACACACGCGCGCGCGCGCGCGCACGCACGCACACATCGCTTAGGACCAGGGCGGACTTCACCAAAAATGATAAGCAGGGGGTAAAAAAAAAGCCTGTGCGAAAATGCCCGGATTATACGGCTTTTTTTTTTTTCGCAGACGATTTTAGATGCACATCCTTTCAGTTTAAAAAATAAAAAAAAGGAAAGGAAAAAAGGTCCCAATTTCCCTACCAGCCTACACATCGTAACTTGCCAGAGAACTTTCAATTTGACAGTCTTAGTGTCAGTTGTAATATGACAGGACCGGACAAAAGGAGGGAGGGATCCACCGCCCGATCCCTGTCACGGTCCTCCCCCTTCCCTCCCTTCCAACATAATGCATACACTGAATCACTTGATTTCTCTGTGTGTGTGTGTGTGTGTGTGTGTGTGTGTGTGTGTGTGTGTGTTTGCATCTTTAGGTGCGAACACTGCTGGTATTTCTCTGTCATCTGTAACAAAAAAACAGACAACCGCTGATCGACTACACAGCTCCTTTAGTGGAGTTTTTGCCCCTTGAACAATTTGGCTGACATCGACGGATTTTTTTTTATCACGTGTTAAAGGAAATTGTAGGCGTTTTGATACATGCGTTGTATCGATCATTTCGTACAAGTTTAGTTGAATACTAAAGGCAATCATGAAAAATAGCTTACTAAGCCAATACTTTTACAGTTGGAAAATAGAGAATCATTATAATCTCTGTCTCTGTCTGTTCTGAATGTCAGTCTGTCTGTCTGTGTCTGTCTGTCTGTCTGTCTCTCTCTCTCTCTCTCTCTCTCTCTCTCTCTCTCTCTCTCTCTCCTCTCTCTCTCTCTCTCTCAGCCTAGCTGCATAACGCCAAAAAAAAATGATTTCGCTGAAACTGTACAAAGAAAGAAGCTGTGTGTGGAGAGGAGAGAGAGAGAGAGAGAGAGAGAGAGAGACGAGAGATGAGGAGAGAGAGAGAGAGAGAGAGAGAGAGACGTTCGACTAGAGAGACGTTACTAGTTTACACCATTTTGCATGATACAACGCACATATTAAAACGTGCTTACATGTTTACGCAGAGACCCTATTAAACAATGACAACAGCAACAGCAGCAACCAAGAAGCATGCACTCATATCAGCAATGAAACAATCAAATAAAAGAAAAGCAAAAACAAACAAAAAAACAAAAAAACAAAACAAAAATAAAACACGCACACAACAAAGAAAACAACAACAGCAGCAACAACAACAACAACAACAACAAAACAAAACACACCACACACACACACACACACACACACACACACACACACACACGCACGCACGCACGCACGCACGCACGCACGCACGTGCACACACACACACACACACACACACACACACACACACACACACACACGGCGATCAACAACAAGAACAAGAAAGCCGGAAACCTTCAATGGATGAGACATGGGACGCTATAGAGCCCGGGACAGAGAAACTCAGCTTGAAAATTCAGAAGGGTGGTAACAGAAATAGAAGTAGAATACAGGTATTATTTAAAGGAAAGAAAACAGGCAGCGGAAAACACACACACACACACACACACACACACACACACTAAAAGACAAAAATGTCAGCCATGGGGGTGGAGGTCAAACATACCAACAAGATGAAGTGGTGTACTATGATTGTTTTAAATTAGGCCAACCTGACCTCTCTTTTTTTGTTGTTAATTTTTTTTTTTTTTTTTATGTCAAGACCTGACACTGGCTGATTTTCCCTCGATGGCTGTGGAGATAATTCTGTTCACCAATCCCCGCTGACTGAACAAAAATGGTACGGTCGAAGCTATGCGCACCAACTCGTGCCGAAGATCCACCAGCGAAAATCCCATTTGCTAGTAAACTGTAAGAGGATCAGCTTGTCCAGGGCGCAGCATGATGGAGGGCGGGAGAGGTCCATTTTGCTCTTTTCACCGCCTTTAACCTTCTGTAAACTGATGAGGTACCCTACCATTGACTGCTGATGGATAGAAAGGGCATTCAGTCGAAAAGAAAACCCACCCCACGAATGGTTCGAACTCGCAACCCTCATCTTTGCCGGGAAACGATGTCAACAACTGACTTCGGGCCCCTCTTAACCACACAACGTTAAAGATCAGATTAAGAATGCCCCGCAATGGCAACCGAGGCATTCCAATGATTAACAGAGATTAAACTTATCATAAACGAATTTAACTTAAGCTTGAATCGCACTGATTGCTGCATGTGCATGACATTGTTCAAGACACCTTAACTGTTGTCCGCTGACATTGCAATCAAAATTTCTGTTATGACAGTTAGTTAGAAATAAAAAAAAAAAACAATAAATATCTTCAGTGCAAGATTTGAAATGATGAAATCCATGAACTGCATAAATCAACCCACACAGGACCCGAGTCACACAAAAATCGTCGAGACCAGTGTGCACGTAGCTCTACCGATGAATATCAGGCGCGAACCAGTGCAAATAGCTACTTCCTTAACCATCTGTCTATGTATTGACGACTGTGCACTGAAGTAATGGAAAGTCTTCCTGGTTCTGATTCTCCAACATGGAAAAAAATGCAAACGTGGCTTGTGTATGATGTTATCGGACTGTTGACATTTTAGAGTTATTTCGGGGAAACAGCGTCACTGTTGATTCGTTTGAATACAGGGTGATTTGCCCATTGCCCTGATTTCTTTGAAGAAAACGGGGAAAAAAAAGCTGGAAACTTCTGCAACATCGATCCTTTAATTCATTCGGATTGCATACCTCAAGGCACATTTCCCTTCTCTAGTTGCTTTGCTACTCTGCTGTTTCTCTGACGGATATTAGAATTGCCGAACCACGGATGTTGTGGATGTCATGGTTACAAGAGCATCCTCTAATGCACAGATAAACGTAGGCTGTAAGTATGCAATAATTGTGGTCTTCTCAAATAAAGAACATGTGAAACTAAATTTTCTTGACGTTTGCTCATTGTTTTTTTTTCTTTTGAGAGGAATTAAATCGCTCTCTCTCTCTCTCTCTGCTCTCTCTCTCTCTCTCTCTCTCTCTCTCTTGATTATTGAATAGTAATAATAGTAACAACAATAATAATGATAATAATAACAACATAAACAATAAACTATAATGATCATAATCATAACACTACTACTACTACTACTACTACTACTAATGATAGATTCTTGTCTGTTTTCATGAAATAGAAAAACAGTTCAGTTTATGATAAAAGAAAATCATCTTGATTTAAAGATGTTTAAAAACAATAGAAATGTTAGTTGAGTTCCTTAAAGACCCACAGCTGTGCCAACCGTCATAATTCAAAGCCAAATTGCTGACAGAGGGGACGAATACAAACAAAAGATCTTGGTGCAGTTTTAACACATGGTTTTTGACAAGAATTTTGATAATGTACATAAAAATGTCAATCATGAATCTTTTGTCCACAGAAGATGAGAACTATTTGAAGACGTTCACCTATTATCATACTAGCATTGATTCTTTGCGCACAATCTTATTCATATGCTGGTATGGACGTTTGAGTACGAAGCAATAATTATTCTATCTGAACTCACTATGCCATCTATCACACAAGGAAATTTGTGCTCCATTGTGTTTGAGAATGATAAGAATTTAATCGGAAGTCATTGGGGATGCATCAAACCAAATGATTCTAACTGAACTCTCATTGCCATCTATCACACAAGGGAATTTGTATTCTAAAGTGTTTGAAGCTGTTGAGAATTAATACTCAGAAGCCTTTAGGGATGAACGGATTTGCCTGAAGACCTGAGGAATGTTTTATGCTTTAACAGAATGTCTGACTATGGGCTGGTCTTTCGGTGTCCTGGTTATTAGTTATTACTATTGGTATGCATACCTTTCTCTTCACATACTGACACATAGATGTACCGTAAAACTAATCAGTAAGTAGTTGCAGTTCAGAAAGCCTGGCAGATGTGATCACAGAAACAGAAGTCCAGAATATTTGTCAATCAAAACTCAATCGATCAAATACTGTTAATTAGTCATTATTTCATCCAAACCAAACAAGAATGAGGGAAATTCCATCAGATAAACCAAGAAACAGAATGGACAAATGACACAACCCTTAAAAGCCACCTGAAACAGGGCATGGAAGGGAAGAGTCAACCTGAACAATCCACTGCTGTCTGTGCGGAATTGAGAATGAATGGACCCTCAGTAATGTGTGTGTGACCACCACGGGCTGCGATCACGGCTCTACAACGCCTCCTCATGCTGCAGATGAGGTTCCTGATCTGCTGCTTGGGGATTCTGGCCCATTCTTCCTGGAGGGCAACTCCAAGGTCATGGATGTTCTGAGGCAGCTGCTCACGTGCTTGGACAGCTCGCCCAATGATATCCCAGACATGCTCAATCGGATTGAGGTCTCGTCACGGTATCGGACTGCATTCATGGTGCCATTCTCCATCACCAGCAGATCGGTTTTGCCTTGCATTGAAATGCCTCCCCACACCATTACTGAGCCCCCACCATAGCGGTCATGCTGAGCAATGAAGTTTGGGGTGGAATCGTTCATTCTGCCTTCGCCACACCCTCCTTCTCCGGTCAGTCACGTCCAAACAAAACCTGGACTCATCACTGAACAAAACTGGAGTCCAGTTTGCAGCAGTCCAGCTTGGTGCTCCAGTGCCCACAGCAACCTTGCTTGTTTACGTTGTCTGGTCAATGGAACCCGAATTGCTGGGGCCCTTGAATGAAGACCACCGTTGTGAAGCCTTCTCCTGACTGTCTGGGTTGACACCCGGTTCCCTGATGCGTTTTCTGGAGGTCATGTTGCAGCTGTGTGGCATTGTGGAAAGGATTTCTTCGTGCCTGGACAAGGAGATATCGGTCCTCTCGCTGGGTTGTGACACGTGGGTGACCTCCAGAATGTCGTGGAGTGACTGTCCCTGTTGTTTGATATCGATTCCAAAAACGGGAAACAACGCTCTGGGATACGCCCAAGGCTCCAGCAACCTCTCGTTGCGATGACCCTCCTAGCAGCATCCCAACTCCTCTCGCCATATCTTCTGCGGAAAGGCGTCGTCTTTGTGCTTGCTGTTCCATTGTGTGGTGCGATAAACACTGCCCGAATCACACTGAACCACTGTTTGCCGGTCCCAAAACAGCAAATGTGACGCTGACCCTCTCCCCCTGTTTACCCCCAGAATGAGGGGTCACGCAATTCACGTGCTCACCATGCTGCATGTTCCAGCGTGAAGGTGCAGGCAATAGTGTGATGTGTCTTTCACATTGTTTTGTGTTGCTGGATCACTTGTTTATTGAAGTCAGTTCAAATGATTTTTTTCATATACTGTTTTTAATTGCTGACCCCTAGCAAGTGTTGAGTGGTATATACGTTACTTGTGCTCCGCAACGACTACAAGTCTATCAAGCAAACCCAATCTTATTCAACACAGTGTAAATTTTGTCTCAGAAACATAACTATAGGAGCAAAAGACATATGGATTTATATTTACATTGACACACGGTCAGACTTGTAGACAATGCGTTGCTTAGGCCTACACATCAAGGCAGCAAGGAGAACGAAACGAACGAACGAACGAACGAAATTTTTATTTTACCAGGGTATTGAGATAAGCAAAGAGAGAGAGAGAGAGAGAGAGAGAGAGAGAGAGAGAGAGAGAGAGAGAGAGCAACCCAGTATCCCTGATTGAACATAGCTCGTCACTCAATTTATATTGAATGACCTCCTCGGGTGATGGTATCCGTGTTTTCATGAAATTTGAGCGTGGACAGCGAGCGCGTGAGAGTGGGGGAGAGGGAGATACTGAATCTATCTAATCTGCGACGTATCCATTGTGTTTACATAGATAATGGAGTAAGCGTTGCTGACCAGTGCCGTTTACTCGGGGTGTGTGGAGAGTTGAGGAGGGAGGGGGGGAGGGGAGGAAGGAGAGAGAGGGTGGTGGGTGTAAGCCTGTAGCTGTAATGACATTGGGTTTGGCGTCCAATGTTTGTCCCATCGGCGACTGTACGTAAAACAACAGTTCCAGCAATTACCGTTTCAGTGATAAGTGTCAGACCTGCAGTCACCGCCGCGAGCTGCAGCGAATCACTTGTGTGTGTGTGTGTGTGTGTGTGTGTGTGGTGTGTGTGTGTGTGTGTGTGGTGTGTGTGTGTGTGTGTGCGTGCGTGCGTGCGTGCATGCGTGTGTATGTGTGTGTGTGTGAGCGTGTGTACATTTATTTACTAAACGGATCTTCAAGCATAGGCTCAAATATTTCCCCCAATATTGATCACTCTTTAATACTACTTTAGCTTTTAAGCAACTTTTTTTTTCCTTATGGTGTTCCCTTCTCATTTTTATTTATTTATTTATTTATTTATTTTTACCCTTTACAGGCTGCTTTTGGGTGCCGTTGGATTTTGTTTCGTAAAACCTTGGTGGTAAGGTGGTAAGAATAACACAGAATTATAGGTGGTATAACTCCATTTGGTGTCAAGGGAGGACCGATACACAAACAGCCGTGTCCAGCGATGAGTTCTAATCAGCGGATGAAAAGGCTTCTGGGCTGGCGATATAAATGGTTCCGTTTCCAGGGCGAACTATCATGGTCCCCATGTGTTGGTAGTGAAGGATAGGCTATCCTATTTATTGTAGCGCCCCCTTTTCTATTCCTGGCTTTCGTTCCACAGCCACTTCCCCCTCTTTGTTTTTGCTTGTATGTTGTTTTGTTTGTTTGTTTGTTTGTTTGTTTGTTTTGTCAAGCCTTTGTTGTAGTAATGGAGGAATTGTTAACAAGCACTTGCTAACAATGCGTATGCGCACGCGCGCGTGTACACACACACACACACACACACACACACACACACACACGCGCGCGCGCGCGCGCGCGCGCGCGCGCGCGCACACACACACACAAACAAAGAGGCCACCAGAAAGACAGATGAAAATGAAAGACGGTGTTAAACAATCAAGTCTTTGACTCCAATTCCTCACTGTTTATAGTCTGCTTATCATGTTAGACAGGTCATTACATGAACACTGCACACTCATGGGGGGGGGGGGTGGGGTGGGGTGGGGGGGGGGGGGGGAGTTAAAACAAAAACAAAACAAACAAAAAGCAAGAACAACAACAACAAAGGTATTCCGGCAAAAGGCTGACATCGCTTATAAGCTGATCACTGCAAATAAATGTGTGTAACTCGTTGTGATCAAGGATGAGATTAATGTCGACCAGATCGAGGTCCATGAAGGAATCGAGTCGATGCCACCAGGGCGTGTGCGGATGTCATGGGCCTATAGCCTAATACACATGCATTCTCGGCCTGCCGTACAGCGTAGGTCATTATAGAATAAATTTTCACATTCAGCTAGTTGTTACCAATTCAAAGCGCATCAAGTGAATTTTATTGTGAATTTTTATTGATCTCATTCACCAGATTGTTGTCAAGCTTGATTTTCTTTTTCTTTTGGCGCTAATATGTTATCATACAATTTTTTTTTCGTCTTCTGTCAATAGAATACGTCATCGGAACTGGGTGAGCAGCCATATTGGATTGTTGACAGATCGCTGGGCTACGAGACGCCACGGGTTTCCACTTGTGTGGAATTATTTCGCTTTTTTGCTGCGCGACTTTGTGGTGATTCAACCAAACAGAATATGCCATCAAGAGCGGAAGATATTATGAAAGGTTTTTAAACTGTATCCTTTGTGTCTGAATTCTGCAAAAACGACTGAGAAGGATATCAGACTGTGTTTCCGATTTTTATTTTGCCAAATCATTCGAGATCAATCCCGATTATCATTATGAATTCCGGTGTAAAAGAAGTGTTAAAAAGCATCGAATGTAAATATGTCTGACTTGTAATTTAAAGAGGATTGGTGACGTGCACTAAAAATATACTATTATCAAGTGAAGCAAAGTTTTATTGCATAATATTGTTTGACATTCATCGTGTGTATGCTCGCTCAGAGTTCGACACATTTGGCAAGAGTTATCCAGAGATTAGGTTGGGTTAGTGTGGAACTCAGTCAAATGATAACAGAAGCATAAGTCAAAAACTGTGCAGATAAGCATCTTCATGAGTGCATGTACACTTGCCATAGGTATTTCACATCATGCGCACGAATACGCGTGCACGCGCGACTGCACACACACACACACACACACACACACACACTCACATATATGTACACACAAATACACACACACTCAGCAGTACTTACACAGTAACACACTTGTGTATACAAATTTATTTGTGCACACACACACATGGACACATGCACAAACAACACACACACACACAAACACACACACACACACACACACACACACACACACACCTCTGAATGGCTGTGTCCTTAGAATGCCAGATCCGTTATTCTAGTGATTCTGAGGTTGTGGATTTAAATCTATGCCAGGTCCATGTTGATGCAGAAAGAGGGTTTTTTTTGTTTTTGTTTTTATTATTTATTTTTTTTTTTTATCAGCTTTAGCATTGGTTTTGACTCAATTCCCAAGATGTTTTTCAATTTAGTTCAAATGACACTATAAACTGAGGTTCTTTGTGTAAATGCACTATTAGCAATCTTGTGGACACATTAAATCCCAACACGATCCTTTGGAAGAAAAGATCTCACAGGCCGCTTGCGATGGATGACATGTATACACATCGCACACATCTTGTATGATAATAATGGTCTAAGTGAATATCGCTTAGTGGGGCAGGATAAAATCCCCCCAAACCTGAAATACACACACACACACACACACACACACACACACACACACACACACACACACACACACACACATATATATATATATCACACCATACCACACCACACACGTGCATGCACACACACACACACACACACACACACACACACACACACACACACACTATTATACAGACACATTGAATGTATACATGTGTCTTTATGTGACCCATTCTCAGAAAGTGTGTGTGTGTGTGTGTGTGTGTGTGTGTGTGTGTGTGTGTCTACTGTGTGTGTGTGTGTATGTGTGTGTGTGTGTGTTGGACAGCAATTTTTATGGAATTGTGTTCTTCAGCACCATCTTTAATTGTTAGTGTTATGTAGATCACAAGATACGATGTAAAGTTATGGAAACAGTTTTACACTTTCAACAAGTGAAACCACAGAAGAGTGGACCCCAGTTAATTACAGGTATGTTAGAAAGTACATATAATAAAAATTTTTCTTTTGTAGCCTTTTTCATCAAAGGTATTGGAGTATTACTTCACTCTGTTGTGGCTGGTTCCTTTGCCTTTAAACACAATAGTCTTCATTGTAAAGACAGCAAAAAGGATTTTGTGCAGACAAATCAGACCCATTTATTATTAGTGAATGCTTGAAAACTGTTCAATGATTTTATTTCTTTTTCTTTTAAAAAGAAAAATCACAGTTAACATTTTTCCAGATGGCACTGGCAATGTTATCTGCATGAAGAGCTAATGTGGCACCTTTTGTACTAACCTGTTAAACATCATAAAGTATTAGCAGAAAAATGGTGGAGCAATCACACTTCCTTGGTGAACTCCCATGATAAGAGTCTTAGAACCTCATATTACAATTTATTACTCTGTGTATATTGACTTTGGTAGTTCTGTCTGAGAAGACTAGTTTTAAAAACTGAAAGAAGTGACTTTGTATTCTGATTTCATGTGTTCTGTATACTGATTTAGTGTCTTACTGAGTCATAGGTTGTGTGAACATCCAATAGTGTTGCAAGGATTGAGTGACTATTGACTAAAGCTTTTCTCGCATGTGAGCAGCAAGGGAACAATGTTGTGTAACTCCTCTGCCTCTTCTAAAACTAGCCTGAAATAATGACAAGACACCATTTTTTCTTGAGGAAATGCACTGTTTTATTTTTAATAATTCTTTCAAAAAGTTTCCCAGTGTGAGGTGTTTAAAGCAATCAGTCAGAAATTAGAGGGACGAGGTTTAGTTTTCGTTACAAGTGTAAGGATTAGGATAACAGTGGCCTTGTTACAGTCTGCAAGGAACACTCCAGCATTCCAACATAGTTTGAGAGAACTCCAACAACTTTGATGATAGACCCTCATGATCTTATTACTGGAGGTAGGATCTGAACCTGTGCAGTCTTACCTGGGTTTTATACGATTAACAGAAACAGAGTGCATTGTAAAGTTTGTGTTTATGTACAAAGAATTGCTTTCTGAACTGCATTAAGTTTTGGCGTAAACTGTCCTCAAACTTCTTCAAATTTGTTCAGCCTGAGATGAATGCTCAGCTTGATTTATTGAAACAAAAACATCTGCAAGTAATTCAGCCTTTTCATTGTTAGTTGTATGAGTTTTATTCTTCACGTGCAAAGCAGGCTCGGGGAGATGGTGTACATGTACCCTTGATTTTCTTGAGTTCTTTCCATGGTTTAGAAACGTCATCTGGATTTTTTCAAAGGAGTCATGATCAAATTACCATAATGGGTTTTTTTTTTTTGTGGAGTAATACTTTATTTCTGCAATTATTAGCAATTTTGTATTTTCTGTTCAGTTTGTTTACTATTCGGGTTGTCTTTGAATGAGGACTATTCATCCAGTTTTTAAATGCTTCAGTTTTCATTTTTATGGCCAAGGGTATGAGGCTCAGGAATAGCGCAGTCTGCTGCCTTCAGTTTAGATTTCTTGATTTTTGCCTGTAAATTTTCAGGATCTTCTGTTGATTCTTCATCTTGGTTGAAAGTGAGCTCAAGAGAACCACAAAACTAATGTCTGGACCAAAGGGTCCTAGTTAACTCTAATAATGATATTCCACATTGCAAAGTGGAAAAATGTCTGGAACAGAAATCAGTTGATGAATTATGATCAGCAATTTTGGTGAATGAACTGTCATTCAGTGCCGTAAGATTAGCATTTACTTTAGTGTTAGCTAGATATCCTTATTATTTTGTGATGCTTTTAGAGTTTTGCAACCACAGAGCATGATGTGAAAATAAAATCACCTAGAATAATCCACAGCTTGTCTGAATCTAATCCAGCAACCAGTCGGTTTCCTTCCTGGACATCTGGTATAGCAGTTTACAACTTGTAGACATGGCCCGTAACCTGGCACACGACAGGTGCACAAATGTTTGTCTGTTGATTTACATGGTGGTTTAATACTGAAATGCTTGGTACAAGATTTTTACTTGATATATGGCAGGTTTGATTTTTTAGCATTTTCTAGAAATTTCATCAGACATGGGGGAGAAAAAATATTCAGAGTTTTGGTAAATCATTTTCATGCAAGCTCAGAGACTGAAGCACAAGAGCATCAAAGCTGTGATCATGAAAAAACTGATTCAAGCAGACAATGTTACACTTTGCTTTGGAATTCCACTGTTGAAAGCTAAGACATTCTGTGACTTGACCATCCCTGCAGTCTTTTGATCTGCTTGTCTGAAGTACAAGAGAAGGAAGAATGATTCGCAAACGGGGCAGATTTTTTTTTTACCAGGAAACAAAGAAAGAAGTATCAGTTTTAATAAGTTCATAGTATGTTGACATGGCAGTTTGAAATAATTCTTTTGAGGTCCAGAATTGAAGATGTGAGTAAGTCTGTCAATTTTTCAGCATGGTGATGATTTAACAGAAGGGGGTTTCTGTGAAGACGATGATAGGACTGAGATCATGGTGATGGTTAGAAGGAGTTGGACAGGCATATGATCACAGTTTTGGTGTTTCTGTGTACTTATACTTTTTTTTTAAGCTGTGTCAACAGGAACAGGCAATACTGAGCTAACAGTTTGCTCACAAATTTCTGACTTTGTGTTGTCTTTTCCAAAGTCAGGTGCACACACACAGCCCTCTCTCTCTCTCTCTCTCTCTCTCTCTCTCTCACACACACACACACACGCGCGCGCGCATGCACGCACATACACACACACACACACACACACACACACACACACACACACCACACACACACACACACACACCACATGTGCTCGTGCGCACATACATATGTACACACACACACACATGTACGCATGCACCTGCATGCGCACACACACACACACACTCACGTACACACACACACACACACACACACACACACACACACACACACACACACACACACACACACACACACACACATACACACTCACATGCACATTTGTTTTTTGTTTAAAGTATTGGTGAATTCTCCCTTCACCCAATCCTGAATCCCATGTAAACTATTTTTGTCTATAGTTTTTGTTTGTGATGGGAATAAGGAAAGAGGGCAGTGAGCTGAGGCTTTAAGTTTAATGCGCGCACGCGCGCACACACGTATACACACACACACACACACACACACACACACACACACACACACACACACACACACACACACACACACACACACACACACACTCACTCACTCACTCATGCACACATTGACACACAAACACACACACAGTGACACACACACACACACACACACACACACACACACACACACACACACACACACACACACACACACACACACAGACTCACTCACTCACTGGCACACTTGTTTTATTTGAAGGATTGGTGAAGTCTCCCTTCATCCAATCCTGAATCCCATGTAAATTATTTTTTGTTTTTGTTTGTGGTGGGAAAGAGGGGAAGGAGCTGAGTCTTAATAGAATGAAATAAATACACACAATGCACATGCGTGTGCCTGTGCGCACGTGCGCGCGCGCACGCACGCATACACACACACACACACACACACACACACACACACACACACACACACACACACACACACTCACACACAGAATATAAATAAATGAAAATATTCACAGTTCTTCAAGTCCTGATCCTGGTTAAGCAGAAAACAAAAAGGCATTATTCATTTCAATGTTTTGGACAAGAGGGATATGGAAAATACAGCGAGAAGTATTGGCCAAAAGGAAAATGAAAAGTCACACACTCACACAAAGTCTTGTCACAGCGCACCTACGCATTATATGAGAGGAAAGTAAACAAAGAAAAGAGCTTGACATTTGATTTTTGTTCAATTGATCATAGTGTTATTAGTCCGTGACTCATTCCTCAGAAACTGGATGAACTTGAGGGATGCCGACTCTGGCAAGATTTTGTGGCAGTCCAATGATGATCTGTGAGTAACCATCAAGTGTTGCTATAATCTGCGTATAGAAAGTGTTCCATGAAATCAGAAATCTGGAATATAGTTAAATGTTCCTTCTGCCATTCTCTGTGTCTGTCTCTGTATACCCGACACAGTTATTGTCTGTCTGTCAGTGTCTGTAGATGTCGTTTTCTGTCCTGTTATACATTATTCTTTCAGTGGCTGTGTTAAACTTGACATATTGTATGTAAATCCACCCCCCTGCCTCCTCCCAACATCCATTTTGTGTTTGTGGCATCACTTCCAGTCCACTTGTCTCTCCTTTCCTTGTTATGTACAGCCACAACCAGGCTAATCCAGTGACATTCCCCGCGTCAGCAGCCTGAAGATCAGATGAATTTGTACTGATTTAGCCACAGCGAAGACCATGCTTTTCTAGGAGTCACTTTGGTGAGGTCAAGTGGTGCCTGTTCTGAAGTCAAATATTCCATATGTAATTACGAGATGTCGTACTGACATTAACAAATGAGTGTAACAGATCCAGTCTGAAGTCCAAAACATCTCCTCCAGAGTAGAGGCCATCCATACTATTAACCTTAGGTGAGAATTCCAGTGAATCTGCAAGTGCCAGAGACTGTGACGGGGTGGTACTACAGGCACAGGGAAAGTATAAAATCTGAGCTTGCCATGAAAAGACAGCATGAAGGGACAGCAGACTGAATTTATGATTCGGATACATTTTCTCTGTCTTACGTTGATCATTGAGGATTATGACGATGAAGATGTCGAGTTCTTGTTTTGATCAGAGACTTCCATGTGACAGAGCAATGTATTCTACTCTTGAGCAGTAGATATCCTGGCATCAACCAGGTCCAGGAGAAAAACATAATTTGAATACAGTTTTGATGAAAGAAAAGTAGCAACTGTTGTGAGAGAGGGTTTAATGGTCAATGTACCTTTACAGGTATAAGTAATTTGCATCAGTGAAAAACATTAACAGTAAGGTGATGTGTTAAGTTAACCAGTTTGGATGGGGAGTCAAGTTAGTAGCTAAGACCAAATTACAAACAAACCAAAAAACAAAAAATAGAACGAAAAGAAAAGAAAAATTGTACATGTTAAGCATAGCAAGGGTTATTTACAGATTGAGACATGAGTATCTGTCCATGATTGAAAGACTACTCTTTTCCCCCCATAGATACAATTGAGAGATTCAGGTAGTACTGGTGATTGTATTTTGAATTGTAAAAAAAGCCATATTTACAGGTAAAGATTACATAGGTATAGCCTTTGAACTGGGACTTCTGCTTTCAAAGATCTGTGAAGCAGATCAAACTTCATGGAAGGAAGTGGGACCAGTCTTTGTGTATGAGCCTATAGGATATAGAGCTCTAGGCATGAGATGTGTGGAAATTTTGCACTGTGACCTCCCAGTCTTCTGTGCGTGAATCCGTGATGCTAACCACAGGGTACCACAGTGGTTGGTCATGAAAGTATTTCTGTCACTGGAAGCACATCAATTGCTACTGGCTCTGTTTTCCTGTCTTTGCCTCCCAAACTGTTATATCTGTTTATCTCACACACACACACACACAGACACACACACACAGACACACACACACAGACACACACACACAGACACACACACACACACACACACACACACACACAGAGCTTGCATGCACATATGCATGTACACACAGTATGTATACAGAGTATGTATACAATGACTCATGATGTACTGTTGTTTTTTTTTTTTTTTTTCTGCCTTATTCTCTTTATTTTGGTTAATTGTCTGTGTGTGTGTGTGTGTGTGTGTGTGTGTGTGTGTGTGTGTGTATTGTGCCTATCCATCTTTTCCTGTCAGGTTGCGGAGTATTTTAGATTTGCTACTCTTAGTTACTATACAGTTTGATAATTTTATAAGTTTTGATTTTCTTTCAGATCAATGCCAGATGCAGATCATGAAGGTAAACTTGCGTTATATTTGTATGTGAATGTTCATCGGTTTATGTGTGATTTGGTGTGTCGGATTTAGTTGTAAATGAACAGAAGATTGGAGGGATAGCTAGTCTGATAGTGTGCGTGTATGGCACACACACACACACACACACACACACACACACACACACACACACACACACACTCCTTTGTAATGCATGCCATTATTGAAAAAGAGAATAGAAAGACTGTGCCATGCCGGAAAGGTTTTTTTTTTTTTTTTTTACCTTGATCACTGTACAAAGAAAAAGTTAAGAATAATTTGCGTCTCCAAATGCACTTTGATAATGAGGGAAAAACGTTTTTTTAGTCTGCAAGCTAACAAGAATTTCACACTGATCAGCATGTGTAATTAGATCAATTTGAAAGTGTGTCTTGGGTGAGTGGGAAAGAGTAAGATAACAGGCAGTTAAAGCAAATGGGAAAGGATAACAGACAGTCAGAGCAAACAAGCCAGTAAACAGTACACACGAAATAAAGAGGAGAGAGAGAGAGAGAGAGAGCAGAAAAAGTTGGTAAGCACTGATAAGCACCATTTTTTGAGAACTGAGCTGTGTGGCTCGTCACTCATGATTGATCTGTGGAAGAATTCAGTTTGTGGTTAATGAAACAGATTGATGAATACTTTTTATTTCATGATTGCTGACCAAAACTTTTTTTTTTCAGCACGAGTGCCAAAGAAAATCTTAAAATGTCGAGCTGTGTCACGAGAACTGAACTTTTCTTCCCAAGAAGCCATGGAGCGTTTTCGACTGGAGCAGAAAGTACTCTTCAAAGGAAAGTGCCTGGAAGGTAATGATTTAGTTTGGACTTGATCAGCAGCAGTGCAGTGTCTCCTCAAGTGGTTGCTGAATGATGATCTGATATTGATTACTTCTTGAAAACTCTCATTGTTGGAGCCGTGAACCAGCCTGTTGCTTTGTATGGGGGTGTAAGAATGAGTGACGTAGGTGTAATGGCACCAGTGGGGAAACCAACAGCGAGTAAGCAAAAGCAAACAAAAGGTAAACTGTCAGCTGCCATGGTATTCTGGTTAGCATGGCCAGCTTACAGGCTTGGAAGTCATGGGTTTCAGTCTCATCAGAGGCAGCTGTGGGATTGTTTTAGACTCGGTTGGCTCCCGCCAAAAATTGAATGTACTATGGAATCAAGAGTGAAGAATGGAACTACACAGTCAGGTTTCATCCTCTTAATAATGGCTGCATGGCGGAGAGGGTTGTGTAGACTTCTTGACCACTGCAGGTGTATATGTTCTCTTGGGCCTTGCTGCTGCCTGGATCTTATGAAAGGAAGCATAGAATACAGCCCCATCATATAGTCTGTGACTGGTATGGAACCCCATAGCTTCATCTACATCATGTTCATCCACAGAGGTCGTAAAGAAGCTGTGTCTCTTCATACTGTGCTCTTGGTTTCTCTTTCCCATGTTCATGCCATGGTGGGTTGGTTTTTAAAGTCATTTGGTATTGACTGTCATTGGATTATCTTTTTTTGCACACTGCTTAGGGGATGCTCCCCTGTAATCTCAGACCAGTGTGGAACTCCGTGACTTTATCTGTGTCATGCTTGTCCTGACTGATGATTGTAAAAAAAAAAGTCTGAAAACCTGTCTCCTCATGACCTGCTCTCAGCTTCAGTTTCCTCTCCATGTTCATGCCTATGATGATTTAGTGTCGGTGTTAGTGGTACTGACTGTCATCAGAGGGATGTTGTGGCACACTCCTGAGGGGGATGCTCACACAGGCCGGCTCCATTACTAAGAAATCATTGCCACCATTTTGGGGGTTTATGAGACAGTGTCCTGCGTATGTTGAATCAAAACAGGCATAGGTGAAGCGACTTGGCTCCAGTGAGGAAATCTGTGTAGGATCAGAACATCGCGCCAGTGAACTCCATCCAAGCGCTTGGCAGCCGTGCAGTGTTTCACAGTCTCATGACAGCGTGATGTGATTTGTCCCCTGTGGACTGCGATGCTGAGCTGTGACAGGGCGAGGTGTGGCCGTGTATTAAGGAGTTAAGATGAGCAGCATGGAAACGGTACCACAAAGATGGATCAGAGGATCGGACAGCGAAAATTAGAGGGGAAAAAAAAAATTGATTCGAACAAATTTTTTGCATATGTATAAAGATGGAAAATACAACCCTGTCACGGTGTGCATTAAGCTTTGCCTAGAGCTAGGAATTGATAAAGTCGGACCATATGTTCTTTGATCACTTATTAAACAGTCACTCTTACTGCAGTTATTATGTTTATGTTCTGTGGTCTTTTCAACATTTAGAAAAAAAAAAAAAACATCCCTTATCATTCATGTTATGCCACCGTATTACACCAGAGGTAGATTTCCCTGTCAGGAATCCTTGTATCAGGAATCCTTGTGTGTGTGGTTGGTTCCTTTTTTCTGATTTCTATACATATCTGCTATCTTCTGACCTATACTGAAATTAAAGTTGTGTAACATTAAAATTGACAAGCAAATTTTAACGTGCGTGTGTGTGTGTGTGTGTGTGTGTGTGTGTGTGTGTGTCTCCGCTTTTGTAGTTATGTGCACATATGTGTCTGAATGTGTGTACATGGGCATACACAAGTCAAATACATGTGTGTATGTTTGTGCATGCTCTTGTGGATTTTTTTTAAAAATAGAGATTGACAGACTCAAGCATCAAAGAATTCAATTCTAAAGTTGAAAAAGAGGAAAAAAAAGATTTTTAACCTGCTTTTATGTTTTAGTGATGATGGAATGTTGGTGTTCCACTTTTAATTTTTTTTTTTTTTCCTTTTTTTTCCAGAATGGTATTTTGACTTTGGCTTTGTGATTCCTGGATCCACAAACACATGGCAGTCAGTGATAGAGGCGGCACCTGAAAGTCAAATGATGCCAGCTAACGTGTTAAAGTAAGTTCGCCAGTGTTGTTATCAGTAGATCTGGGAACCCATATGAAATAGATTAATTTTGTATGCCAGTGAATCAGTAATATGACCAGTGCTTTGGGTGAAGAAAAAATATGACTGTAAATAGCCTGATGTTTGGTCAAACTTATAAGCAGATCAGCATAGATCCTGTGATTTAGTTGATGATTGGTAGTTGACAGTCTGTAAGACATTTCTGTTTGCTTTAATGGAAGCAGCCATGACTGCAAGCATGAAATGAATTATTGATACTGTAGATTAAACTTAAAGGAATGGGGGGAAAAAACCTTGGCAACCTCCTCGCCCACTCATCCCACCTCCAAACCCCTTGATTATCAGTTGCATGGAGAAGTACCAACATTCAGTGCAGTCAGTTACTTGAATCTTTGATATACAGCACACTTGATTGGTTTCGGCATGCCACACACATTCTTGTCTAGGGGATCTTGATATTCAACGCTGCTTGAATTCTATATGACACTACCCTTCAAGATATCCATAGAGTTTGTCCATGTATAGGTCGCTGCCAGAGTGGTAGCCACAGGGGTTGAAGTTGAGGGAAAAAGGTAATGATGTATAGTTGAAAAGGTGGGGTGTTTGAAGTAGTATACAATCTTATATGTGTGTCAGAACCTCGATTAAATAAATGTATATCTGTCGGCCAGTTTTTAGTATATGTCATCAGATGGAAACAGATAACATGTTGCATTATTTAAACTGTATGCTTTTAATGATGTTGGTCATAGAGGACCCATGCTTCAAACAGCGGTAATCAGTTACAGCAGCGCGTTGAGCATGGGACTTTGGCAGCATGCATCATCGATGTAGTATAAACTCTGGAGGAATCTGTGACAAATATGAGTATTGTATGACCTGCATCATCTGAAGAGGGATAAACACTGTACAAACACACAGTAAAGTAAGTGTGTGAGCTATGAACAACCTGCATCATGGAAATTTGTAGTTAAAAAGTGACGATTGGAAGGAAAGGTGAAAATGATGACGATTCAGATGCTCTGCCCACATCAAGTTGTATAAACTTTGCAGGTTATGACCAGCTGCCGTTCATGTTTATGGACAGCGCAGGGGGATGTGGGCAGTGAGGTCTTGGTTCGTGTCCCATCAAAACCATGCTTACATGGCCGATTTTTCAGTCCCAGCCAGCTCCCGCTTTAGAGTGGTTGAGTGTGTGCAAAAGGCTGAAATGAGGAGACCCGAACTGAGTTTCATCTGTTCGTTAGAGAATGTTGGCTCAAATTTCCATACTAATGCTGCAGCAATCTTGACTCTCAGGTTTGGTAGGTGTTGAGGGAGAGGGAGGTAGGAGAGGAGGGGGAGGGAGGACTTGAATGAGCAGCGTGGAAGGAAGGTTACTGAAGGGTATGGAAGATGAGACAGAGAAATAAAGGGGTTTTGTATTTTGAAATATACTCAAGTGAAAGGTGGGATTGATTGGCTGCTCGCATGGACATGGGGATCTTTGAATGAGAAATCCTGGTCAGTGTGTGTGTGTGTGTGTGTGTGCGTGTGCATGCATGTGCATTCAAGCACGCGAATGCACGCGCGCACATGCATGCATGTGTGTGTGTGTGTGTGTGTGTGTGTGTGTGTGTGTGTGTGTGTGTGTGTTGGGCATGCTTGTTTTTGGTTTGATACCTTTAGCCAAGGAGGTTACATTTTTACCCACATCAGTTGGTTGGTTGGTCGGTTGGTTGATCTGTCCGCAAGATAATGGAAAATCTGTGGAATGGAATTAAAAAAAAACTTGGTGGTCATATGGGATGCAGCTTAAGGACAGAGCCATTAATTTTAGAAGTGGAATTGGGACAAATGGCAGATCCAGAATAGGTTCTGTAAGATTACACAAAAACTAGTTTACTGATTTTAACAAAGTTTGGTGGGAAAAAAAAAAAAACCGATGTGGCCCAAGGATGAACCTAGGAAATTTTGGTGCGGATCTAGGGCCAGTGTACATTTAGCAAGGTTAGGCAAAAACTACTGAACCAGTTTTAACAATGAAACATTGTGAAAAGACAGAATGTGACCCAAGAAAGGAAGACAAATTGTGATGCTGATTCTTTGTGTGATTCCCTATTGAAGGGCAGGTTCGGCATCTGTTTGAGTTTGGTAGTCAGAAGAATGTCAGCTGCCCTTCCAGTGGAATTGTGAACCGTATATGTTTTTATTTGAGTGTTTTTTTCTTCTGATTTCAGTGGCAATGTGCTGATTGAGACCCGCTTTTTCGATGGTGATTTGCTGGTCAGTACATCGAAAGTACGAGTGTTCTACGTGTAGAAGTGTTGGCATGTGCTTTTTCCTACAGAATTTTTTTTTTTTCCTCTCATTTCATTTTGAAATAGCTGGGAGCCTGTTGCATTCATCTGGACATGGATTTTATGGGTTTTTTTTTTTTTTTTTTTTCATGTACACATTTATCACATGCTATTGAAGTTGTTCCCATTAGGTGGAGAGGAGAGGGTGTTGTGATGCAACTGATCTGGCAGTTTCAATCTCTGCTGTTTGGCCTTTTCCTGTGTCCATGACTTGAGACATTTTATCACAAGTTTAGCAAATACATAGGTCATGTGCATATTCTGTCCCAAGAGAATAATTCAGAGCCCTGCCCAATCATCGGCATTCATCTCGTGTGTGTGTATGTGTGTGTGTGTGTGTGTATGTGTGTGTGTGTGTGTGTGTGTGGTCAGGACAACCTCTGGCAATGAACTGTTTAAGTCAGTCAGTCAGTGCATGTGTGGATGCTTGCATCCCTACTTGTGTTTGTAGATGAATATTGAATACATTTCTGTGTGTTTTGTGTCTGTGTGTGTGTGTGTGTGTTGAGAAAGTATCATTTGGTTGTTAATTGGCGCATTTTTTTTCAGTTAGCTTGTGTTTTTAGCTGGGAACTCCCACCGCAGTTTTTTTTGTATTGTTATTTATTTATCCTAAAGTTGTGATATTGTATTTGAAAGTTTTGTTTTGTCCCATTTTTGGATAATCTCTTTTTCATTCATTCATTCATTTGCATATTTTTGTATCGTTTCACTGTACTTTTCCAGTTAGCAGGACTTTTGGAAAAGAGTGTTGTTGAAAAATCAAACTGTATTTATTCAAGTCAGGACAGACTTTAACTGCTAAAAAAAAAAAAAAAAAGCAAACAATATTAGAGATGTATGTTTTCTGCTATCCATTTTGACCTTAGTTTTGAATACTCCTAACTCTTTCTAAACGAAGTACTGCATATCCAGTCTTACGTTTACAACCTTTGTATACTAAGGACAACATATGTGGTCCAAAACTTTGGTGTTTTTCTCTCAAGTGGGTGAACCTTTTGTATGAAACTACTTGTTGCAGACAGCTCCTGCATGCTAATTAGAGTGCTTTGGCTCTGCAAGCTGAATGCTCATGAGCAGATGTTTTATACACCATGTCACCAGCTGGGTTTGGCTTGATGTGGCAACATGGTGCCATCTGCTACACCGTCAAGCACACATGGTGTAAGAAGAAACACTGCAAATTGCCGTTACGTGTAACTGAAGCCCTTTCATTGTTGAAAACCGTTCAATAATTTCAGGGCATAAAACCAGTCAGTATAAATTTTTTGTTCATGGGGTATGTACCATCCCTATTTTTACATGACATGCAAAATCTCATTTTCTTAGTTGTACAGACTGTCTTACAAATAAATAGAAAAATAACTTTGATATATTGTTTGTTGTTTCTCAGTCATTTATAAACGTAACTGACAAAAATCACAAGTCTCTGTGTATTCATTTTTTTTTTTTTTTTTTTTTTACTGATTTAAAAATATGTATAGAGAGAGATGGTCAGTTTTCTGGGGGAAGTAAGGGGAGATAGTAGCTAGTATAGAATGAGTTAAACAATATATTTTGTAAAACTGAAAATTTTCTCTTGTAGCTAGTAAATTCCGCATCCTCCATCTCAGAACACACCACTGCTCTCGCCCCCTCCTTCCCATGCTGTAAAGTGCAGAATGAGGCACCTTATTATCAGGATTATTTTGTCATTTTGGAGTTGATCTCTGAACTGTATTACACAAGTAAATTTTAGTGCAAATAGTTTGGTATTCAGCTGCAAGGAGGTCAGAATGGGATACTGCATGCATCATTGAATGCAACTGAAAGAGGGATTTTGTAAAAAAAAAACTTGAGTGTGCAGACATATCGTACTTCATGTTTGCTGAGTAAATTCTGGATAAAAACAAATCGCATCAATGCTTTTCTTTCCCATATAGATTCAGATCTCTTCAAATAGAGCTACACAAATATAGGAGAGAAAAGAAAAAAAAAAGAAAAAAAAAGAAAGATCCCATATTCACACAGACCAATAACAGTAAAATCTGAAAAGGCAACATAAGAACTGAAAACACACCTTTTGACTGCAACAGAAGCTTGCAGAATTCAATTCTTTTCTTGATCAGATTGGTATTAATGACCCTCATGATCAGCACTGAAGTCTTTATAGTCTCCCTCAGCTGAGTGTCTTTAGCATCAAAACCTTTGGCTCCATTGTCAGCATAATTTTCTCTGTTGTAGGGTTAGGTATGAAGGGAGACCATTTGTCATGGTAGCACAAAATGTTCTTCAGTGTGCTTTCCCTTTAAACCGCCTTTCTCAAAACAAAAAAAAAACAACAAAAAAAAACCCTCAAAAAGACAAAAGCAACTAAACATGCAAAGTATGAAAACAAGCTAGCAAGGTAGAGTGATAAAACCTTTTTTCAGGTACAAATGGAGCTCTTAACGCAGCGTTGTGTCTGTAACAGAGATCTTCAGGGAAGCTACTCTTGTTGTGTCTTTTCTAATTGTGGTTGGAAAAGGAAGCGTTTGAATGTGAAGGAAGGGACATCCACAGCACAAGATACAGACTGAAAACTGTGAACACTGGCAGGAACATAGGGAGGAAACTTGCTGCATGATACTACATCACTGCTCAAAGCCTGCGGGATTTTTGATTGCCTCTCTGATTAAGTCGGTGTTAAATTTTGTGGACCATCCAGAACAGTGATGATTGTGTTGTACCTGTCTGACTTTGATAGTTGTACGGTTTGTATCACTGTTGCCAGCCTGTTTTCTTTTATAACTGTGGGATCTGTAGGCCTGATGGAAAAGGGCAAGGAGTAAAACTTTAAGAATGGATGAATCTATTTGGTTGCAAAATGGAATGCTGACGAAGCATGAGTAAGCCTATATCTGAACATTCAGTCCATCTTGAACAAGTATAAAGAACCAAGAGTGTTTGTGTAGATTTGTAAATGGATTGTTTTATTATGATTTACATAAATGTTCGTAAAGCGTACATTTTGTCATGCTCATGAATTGGGAAAACAAGAAATAATTTGTGTTTTTTTTTGCACAGTTCGCCCTCTTATTCCTTAAATATTTGTGTAAAATTAATAGTACTGTGTGTGTGTGTGTGTGTGTATGTGTGTTTGTGTGTGTGTGTGTGTGTGTGTGTGTGTGTGTGTGTGTGTGACTTCCTGTAGTATAAAAAAACCATACACTTTTTTTGGTAAACATATGTATATCTTTTCTAGAGGAAATTGTTTGGCTTGTTGTTGGCTGGAACTATGGAACAATTCTGTCTTACTCCCATTACTTTCAAGAAGCAAGTATCTACAAAATATTGTTGTTGTCTTGTCCTTGTTTACGTCTTGTGTTTCATGGTCAGCTGTGGGGTTGGTTTGCAGAAGAGAGAAAATTAACATCTGTCCATATGTCTTTTTAGTCGAGGAGTTCTCACTAACCAGTTAAATGCATTTGATGCAGACTAGACTGATAGATAATAGAAAATATAAAAATGTGTTTTTGTAAAAGTATGGCTTTCATTGCTCTACATTTTTTTTTTTCAAAGGAATGATTTTTTTGTAAGGGGGGAAGGGGGAGGGAGCCTGTGGGATATGTGGGGGACAGTTAATCTGGATAGCATAGGGAAATATAAGGGAATTAAGCCATGTTTGTTTCATGACTAGAAAAGGGACATCTCCTTTTCATTTTAACCTTTGTAGTGTGAACTCTTTGATTCAGTTTTGTTTGTTTCATGACTAGAAAAGGGACATCTCCTTTTCATTTTAACCTTTGTAGTGTGAACTCTTTGATTCAGTTTGTGCACTCTGGATTGGTTACATATATGTAATGACTCTTCCATAAGCAAACCACCCTCCCCCATCCCCTGTCTCTCCTCTTACCTCTCCCCCCATCTTTTATAATGGAGAGTGCACCTAAATGTTCACTTCTCTTTATCATCTTTGTGTTGATTTTTCTGAATTGTATTATGCAATTAAATTATAGCTTTTGAACAGCTTGATGTATAGACAACACTATGTTGACAGCTTTAGAGCTGTTCATTTTCGAACAGAAACTAAAACAGACTGCAGCTTTACTGAAAAGGACTAGAATACAAATAGATGCACTAAACAGAGGGCAGAGTAACTCATATTTCATACAAAATGCAACACAAGTAAGATGTAAATTTCTTACAAATATCTCCTTTTGACATCACAGATGACTTTTGGAAAACAATAATCTGTTTTTCTTCTGTGGATTTTTTTTTATGTACTGGTTTCATTTGTGAATGCTTACATTTCATTGCCTTTGATTCC